>JBAMIB010398829.1:0-10162 GCA_037177415.1 Kaempferia rotunda | reverse complement strand
GCGATGGAAATTGAGAAAGGTTCACTGTGCTCCCTTTAATAACTGATGTATGCATACATTTAATCAGAAATTAAATTAAATTAAGAAAACATCCTACCTCCTTCGTGTTGGGCCTGGGACAGGTTGGCAGATGCGCCGGGGGCGAGCGAATCACCTTTTTTTACCACCAGTGTCTTATATGATCAGATTGTTCTAATTTTTTTTTTATATATATAATTTTTTAAATCGATTAATCTTAATATAATCAATTCAACCCTATAAGAGTTTTTTATTGCCCACCAAAATAAATCAGAAAGCACTAATAGGCGCCCATACCAACATTCTTATGTCTGCTTCTTATTAGAGGAAAAATCTCCTATAATACGTCGTGCTGAGATTCAAACTTTAAATCGCTTACTTATCTATTAACGGACCTAACCATTACACCACACAGGGCTAAATAATCCCGCTCATTCTTGTTTGCCTACATGGATTAGTGTCGCCATTTTGACCAGTTAATCGATCGAGATAATTAATAATTGTGCTAATTTAAGTGGTCTTGCATCGTGATCGACTCGGTCCATACAAATTATTCACCGACCGCCAAGTAAATTTAGAAAGCATAGATGGGTCCTAATAGATGGTCTAACATCATGAATAATTCGAACACCGTGGACGTATGAGATGCCCTACGTGAAATGGAACCCTCATTATTTGAGAAAACACCCTACCTCTTACCATTTTATCATGTTTTGTGGTTAAATTGCTCTATTTTTGTTAGTTAGTACTAGATATTTATTTTTTCAAACCGACTAGTGATTAAAATGATTAATCAAAAGGAGTGCCGACACTAGCCACTGGTTGATGGTGGGTTTCTTTAAGGTGGGAGCATCCACAAGACTCGATGAACATCTTAATTAACTGAAGTTTAGAGCTGCAATTAGGCATCGTCTGTTGATTTGATAAATCAATAGATGGATGCAACGAATCTTTTTATATCGCTACCGAATACCGATCTACATCAAGCAATATTTAATGAAGTTAAGTAAATGAACCTAGTCGAGTTGAGTCGAGTTTATGTGTATTCAAATATATTATTTTATTTATGATCAAACTTGTTGCTTGAACTGAACTCAAATTAACCTATTTAAAATCATTCAAATCTGTATCTAACTTGTCCGTTGATTTGATAAATTGATAAATGGATGGACCCAATTGCCTTTGTTTATTGCTATTGATCTACATCATCCAATATTTAATGGAGTTAAAGTAAAGTTAAACACTAAACCCTAAGAATAATGTGATAGGTTGATAGACCGTCCGTCAGTGCTTATAGACCCTGAATTAGTTTGTATAAATTGGATATCTGGTACTAACTAAAAAAATATAGATGTAAGAGTGTAAATGCTTATTTTATTTATCAAAAACTAGTTCAAACTTGTTACATTGTTTTTAATTGAACTATTTTTTTATTTCAATATATTATAATTATTAAATTCAAAATGAAATTTAAAAAAAATAAAATATATTAATTTTTATAATTAAATTTTATATAAGTTAATAAATATGTTTATTCACGAGAAGATTATTGAATTGTGTTAACTAGTTTTCAAATTTATTTATTACGATTGAAGAAATGTGCGATGGTCTGATCGTACTAGGATATAGGCTTTAGTGTTGAATGATGTTGTTGTTATAGATATAATGGTCACGGCACATTGAGACACAAATTGTAGTGACGGTATCTTGTTAGGTGAGTTCTACCTTAAGGTGAATAACAAATTGTAGTGTCGGATTGAGTCATTTTTCTAGAGTTACAATTAACTTCTAATTGTTAAGACTAACACAACCAAGATAAACAAGCATTGACTAGGCTAATAATTGACCCCCTTAGTTCTAGTTTTTTAGTCATAAATAGAGTTGTAAATGAACCAAACGTTTATGAATAACTTGTAACATGAAACTCACTAATTAACTAAACAAATTTTAAATAATCTTGAATCAAAAGCTCGATAACATCTAAACAAATTAAACTCAAATTTATAAAAAAAAACACTAAATCAAACTTGAACATACATTTTAACAGCTTAGATCATTTACAACCCTATCCTTGAAGGAGGATCAATCATAGGTCGGTCTAGCTTAGGCCACAAAGTCTTCTAAACAAAATCCATAGTCAAGATTCCTACATATGTGAACTAAAGTGACCCTACAAACTAGCTAAGGGTTCACACTATCCCAATTGGCCATTAAAGTTCTAATAGTCCTTTAATGAATATATTTATGCACCATGTTTATCACTTCTTCATAAGAAGAAAGAGCTTTTTGATAATTGCAAAACGTTTAGGTCCACCTAATAAAATTTTTAAATGGCCTTAAGTCAAATTTATGAATTGGAAATCTCTCATTGCCCTAATCCTTGTATTTTGTTTGTGATCATACATCCATAATCTAATATTTTATAGTAGAAGAACTTAAATACAATAACGAGAGAGACGGATCTTACTTAGGGCTATCCTAGAGTACTCTAGGCCAGTCTATTTTTTTAATTACTCATGTATTTTTTTTTCTTAGTCCACTAAAACTCACTTCTTTCGCACTCAAAGTCTAGTCTACCTCATTAATTTCAAATTACATCCAACTTTAATTCCTGAATATATCCCTAACGATAACTATCTTTATTTCATTAAGTGAAATTAACTATATAAATTCTTCTACGTTATTGAGCTAGCCAATCAAACTCTTTTAAAAAATAGTTTATTCTTTATGTCTTCCTACCACTCGGTGAACCTTATAAATACTAATTCTCTGCCATGAGAGACCATCAAAGCTTTCCTCAGCAAACACAATTCCACTCTCTTTTAGAGGAAATGGGAAGGCATTTTTGTTCCGACAAGAAGCTTAAGAAGGGATTGTGGTCTCCGGAGGAAGACGAGAAGCTCTACGCTCATGTCATCGCTCATGGAGTGGGCTGTTGGAGCTTTGTGCCAAAACTAGCAGGCATTGCTCGTATATTTTCTTTGCGAATATTTCAACGCACCGATCGGTTCAGCGCTTTGCTTTTGTGATTGTTGCAGGACTCCAGCGCTGCGGAAAGAGTTGCAGGCTCAGGTGGATGAACTACGTACCTCAGGCCTGATCTCAAAAGAGGCAAATTTTCGCGGCAAGAGGAGGACTTGGTCATAAGCCTACAACAAGTTATAGGAAACAGGTAACCGCGCCAAATTGTCCCAAATTTGAATCTTTTGTTAACAAGGTGATTGAGCTCGGCATTGAACCGGTTGCAATTGTCGGTGCAGGTGGTCACGGATTGCAGCTCAGTTGCCGGGACGGACTGACAACGAAATCAAGAACCTGTGGAACTCAAGCCTCAAGAAGAGGATCGAAACAAGCACCCAGAACCTAGCACGCGGCCTTACGAGAGCACAACACGAGTCGAATGCGGATGCTGATATTGGGCCAGTCCTCGACCCTCTCCTGCTGATTGACACCCAGAACTGTTGGGACTCCGCGGATTTGCCGAAGAACAGCAAGGAGAACTTTTCGATTCGGAATGAATGTTTGAGCAGCTCGGGGTTTGGTGAATGCATTGTCTGGGATGTGCTTCGTGATGAGGCCCTGGCTTGGGCCATTGACTATGAGGTGGATGGAGTGAGCTTGGGTGCTTGGTATGAGAAGAAAATATTTAGAAAAAAAAATTGAAAGGCCGTCCTTAATTATTTAAATATTTTAGAAGACTATTTAAAAAAAAATAACTTTTTATCATATTTCTCATTTGGAAATACTCTTATCACGTAGGTAGCTGTGTAAAATAAACTAATTCAACTTGGTTAAAAAAAATCTATACATAGAATATTTGTATATACATTTTTTTACGTACTTAATTAAAACTGTTTGAATCTATTCAAAATCACTTCAATATGTTAAAAAATGATCATAATATTGTAATATTGTTGTTATAACATTGTAACAGAGTTAATCAATAATTGTTACAATGTTGTAGCAACCAACTGCTACACCAACATGATAATTTTGACCTCAAAATGATTTTGATTAAATTTACATAATTTTAATCAAATTGAAAAGAACTTCTTTAATATAAAATTATTCTATCTATAGAATTATGTTCGGACGCGTAGAGTTTCGACCTTTAGACATCTTGTGACAACCTCCCATATCTTAACCATCACACCGCCCCAAGGGGACATACGGGACACTACCTATGTAGTAGTAGGCCTGATTCGATTAATAGCCCATCTTTGTAACATAGTGCATATAAACTCACCTTCAATAGCACAAATCCGTAAATAATATCAATTAGATCATGTCCGTAATAGCATAAAATCGTGTGTCACAAAACATGTAAGAATAGAAAGATTAAATCCAACATTCCAAACATGTGGCAAAAGGTTGAAGAAGTGACAGATCCGCGTGCAATTGGAACTAACCACAAATTCATTCAATAACACAAGATTGTAGAAATTTATGGACGATACAAATCATCTCCCAAATCGTATCTTCTCTGAGATTTTCATCACGGTTGATCCTGTTATGAAACGTGAAGACGAATGTTGGGGAGGGGATATCAACGTGTCACGGAAGAAGACTTGGAGCATACTGGGACATGTCTCTTTGTGGAATTCACGGTCTTGCACACCAGTAGACAAGTCAACATGAGTGTTATCAACCGAGCCATAGGGAATGCGTCCCCGGCTCTGGTTCTCTGACGGTCAAGTCTGTGCAACAATCATAGTAGTAGTTGAAGAGAGAATGCTGGAGAAGGAGAAGCAATAAATGATGCTCGCATACCTCCGCGGGCTGTGAGAGACATATTTATACTGGGGCGCTACGTGACGTGGATGTAGAGGTGTTTTCTAAAATAGGGTGGGCAAACAACTCTGACATTCTGTTATTTTTCCTTCATTGTCTTACCATAATTGGCAATGCAATCCGTACGTGTCAGTCTTTGGGAAACTTTCTCCGTACATAGAAGTCCAGAGAATATCCTTTGACAGCTGATATACTGATTGACCATTGCACTAAATGAGAAAGAGGGTAGGTGAGATCCAAATCGATCAACTCTCTTCCCTCGATCGGGCGTGATGGCCAAGCGGCCACTTATGCGGGCCAGGGATAGCTATTCATCTCGGCCTCGCACACCCTGACGGTTTTTTTGATAGCTTTTCCTGATCCATCAGACTGAGTTGATGGTCAAATGAGTTGTAGCTCGGTGATGTACCTGCTCTATGTTCATTGTTGAAAAGAGATAGCCGACCGAGCGGTTCATTCTTCAAAATAAATAATTTGCTGAATTTTTCTACATCGTGGCTGCAAGTTTGACAACGTTGACTTTTTTTCCCTGAAAGGGCGTTTATTTTTCTTAAAGATTCCGTTGACAATTTAAGTCAAACCAAATTAGTCTCAGCAAAATTCTCATTTTCAAAACCTCTTTGACTTTATAAAACAATAATACAAAATTTTTGCTACACAATTCATGAATTGTCCACAGGATAAAATCATATGCAAATCGATCTGGAGTGAGACCGATAAATAAAGCCTTTCAAACAATCTCGTTTGAGACCGTTCATCAGTTAACAACAATCTTTCCAGTACAATCAAAAGACACTCGACTGTCGAAGCACATACATCTAAAACAGTGCAAAAAAGCACAGATCTTCCCTCATATTGAGAAGAAAATTACAATTATAAATATAAATATATAACTCCACACGAGGTATATTAGTGTAAGAAGCTCAAACTCGGTTCACAAGAGATTATCTCGTGTATCGGTTAGGCTTATCAACAATGTAAATTTGCGAACTTATGGGGCATCTTATCGGCCACTTGATTCATCGTCTCGGTTGATTCCTCCTGAATGAATGCCATGTAAAGTGTTAGTTTTAAGATAAAAGAGCTTCGATTAGTACTTAACTTACTTGAGAGAGACTTACTTCATTATCCTTCTCTAAGGCGACTACAAAACACCTGGAAGCTCCAATGCTTTCGCTCTTTAGCAAGCTACGAGCACCGACTGATGGTCCGCTTGAATCAGGATTGATTTGACCTCTCAACGTTTCAACAGTAGTTTGTTCTTCAGATTTATTCTCAGTATCGAAAGCCTCAAGTTTATGCATACTGGTCTTCTCCCTACATATATAACATAACGAGTGCTGCTTAGGTTGTAGGCAGAACTAATTATAAGCCGATACAAATCGATCATTAAAACTAGGATGATCTAGTGAAAATCCCCTAATACGCGCATCAATCGAATTCAACTAAACGAAGACTTGTCCTGAAACTAACTGTTAACTCATAGATGATTGTGAAAGGTGCCAATATAATGTACCTCGGTAAGGAAGTATTTTGTCGCAGTTGTGGGACACTTCTACCGTCTTTGCTCTTATTGTGTTGTTCTTCATAATGGGCAAATTGGCGCTTAAAGCGATCCACTCCACTGAAGGAAAACAAGAGATTTAGATTGATAGGAAATGAGCATAAAAATGTAAAGAAACTTAATTAAACTGACCTCGGGTACATAAAGTTAGTTTGATCTCCACCGCGTAGATACTCCTGCAACATTTGAGGATGATACTCCAAAATCTGCTCGACGATATATAAATCTACTGTTATTAGAGGACTAGTTGTGAGGACACAAACAAGCAATATGTTTGGTGTTATACCTCTCGATAGATTAGCTCCCGCACGTCGTCTTTTGTCAATTTCCTCCTTTCAAACTCGAACTCGAGCTTTGATATAGGTTGCGTTGAAGGCTCAAGTTCGATATTTGCTAGGCCTCGAAAATAAGGATCAGCAAGTGCCTGAGTGGACAAGAGAAAGAATATATAAAGGTTCGTGGAAATTGTTCATTTCATCTTTATTTGGAAGAGAATTCACCGAGGTAAATACGAACTGAGTTAACTGAATATATCCTACCTCTTCAGCAGTAGGCCGATCTTTAGGATCAAATGCTAGAAGGCGTTCAAGTAAACGCAAAGCCGAACGATCCACCCCCGGAAACTTTTTCTGAAAAGGGACCGGTTGTTTCTTTCGCATATTACTTAAGTACCTTTTAGCTTTCTCGTTTCGAATCTGCATATCAGATAACAATGCCAATGAGAGACGATTGATCTTATGTTGCATTGCAGTAGTCATTCATGAGATAAATTATAACTACTGAGAAGAGAGTAGATCATTGCTAAAAGACTATGAGGACGCATCACACTATTTCGAAGTTTAGATTTCTTAATTTCGGTTAAAATAATTAGAATCATATAAGTTCTTGTTTTTGTTACTTTGTTAGTCATGTATCAGGTCACTAAGCTAACCGCCAAGGGTATCATCAAACCTTTTGCACCATAGCAACTTACAATTGTTGCATAGATCATATATAGTAAAAGGCGAGTTTTGAATTCTGAAACATTTACTAACTCACGGATACCTTCTTCCTCAGGTCAATTTTGACACACTACAAATGCAAATTAAAGATTACTCGAATATAGGTGAATGAAGAATGAACCTTAGAAATAGATTCAGCTGAAGGTGTGCCGAGGAAATCGGTCATGATATCCAACTGGTGCACCACATTCTTGCCTGGGAACAGAGGTCTTCCTGTCAGCATTTCAGCAAATATGCATCCTATGCTCCAGATATCGATAGCAGGCGTGTACTGAAACCATGAAATTTTACAGTTTACAATCAGTAGATACAGAGTTCATTTTGATCAAATAAGGATAAGGGAACAATTCGAAGTTAAAGCCGATCCCGAAGAATTGAAAGAGGAAAACTCTTGACACACATCAGTAGATTTGAAGTAAATTGGGTATTGGCACGGCATGGCCTCATAAAATTTGACTATGTAATTGCTAAAATCCCCTTTTCAGAAATAAATAAACTAAGTAGAAGGGGACTAAAGGTCTGAAACTTTATAATCTTAGCATCTGTTGAAGTATGTTGAGTGTCAGTAAATAGCAAAACTGTACTGTTTCGTTTGAGAGCCAAAACACAAAGACTGAAACTCCTACTAATTAGCAAATATTAAACAAAGAAACAAGGTAACCCACCAAACTATTGCGATGGAACTAACAATCATCATAAGTGTATATTTGTGTCCTAATTGGCAAAATACCACAACAAGTCACCAAAGGAAGAAGACAACATCAACACTCGGTGAGCCATGTTCATCAACAAAGAACTTACTTTGGAGAAAAATGAGCCACATAATTCAGGAGCACGGTACCACCTTGTTGCTACATAGTCCTACAGGGAAAAGAAACCCAATTAGCAACATCAAATTAAGCCATTAATTATTGACCTCATTACAATAACAATAATAGGGTTGTAGACATACCAAATGTGTAAATACACAAGGTTAATTAAATAAATAAACTTATTTAACTAAATTGACAAGATTGAACGCATATGTGTTCAACTCGTTAATGTTAATGAACAAAGATTGTGAACAATTAATATACATGTACAATGTTTGTGAGACATATTCATCAACAATCTTATCAAATTTGTAAATAGACAAACAAACTCTCAAAACAAACAAACGAGTTTGTAATATTAAGCTCACTAATTAACCAAATAAGCTTAAAAAAAAGTAAAGTTTTAAATAATCAAACAAGCTTAAATTGAGGGCTCGACAACATCTAAATAAACCAAATTCAAGCTTATTAAAAAGAAACTTAGCTAAACTTGAGCAATCATTTTAACGGCTTAATTGGTTCATTTTAGGTTCAACTTAACTTGACCTGACTACCTTATCAAATAAGATTGAACAACACAAAACTTGGCTCGTTCACAGTCCTTAACAACAACAATAACAACTAAGCCTTTATCCAACTAAATAGAGTAAGCTATATGGATTCTCCATTTCTCCTACGCTATTGGGTTCGATCCCCTACTATGAAGACCTTCATGTATTATTGACCTTATTATGGCACAAAATTGTTAATCATAGGAAAATTGAATGTGCATACTGTCCAAAATATGGCAGTTGGAGCATCATCGAAAGCTACTCTGGCGAGGCCAAAATCACAGATTTTCAGCTTGCAGTCTGCATTGGCCAGGATGTTCTTGGGCTTCAAATCTCTATGAAAAACGTTGGCTGCCCTCCAAGAAAACAAGAAAATCTGGTGATTGTAGTGTCAAATTGCAATGCCAGTAGAAGATGATGAAGTTTCGACCTGCGTGGATGTACTTGAGCGATCGAAGAAGCTGGTACAGGAAGAAGCGATGGTGCTCGGGAGTGAGGTCGTCGTTTGCCTTGATGACCTGATGGAGGTCGGACTCCATCAACTCGAACACAACGTAGATGTCCTTGAACTCCCTTCTCGACGGCGGAAGCATTATGTGCTTGATTTGCACGATGTCCGGGTGGCGCAGCAGCCTCAGGAGCTTGATTTCCCGCAGGATGCGAGTGGCGTCGGAGACATGCTCGAAGACATCGTTGATCTTCTTGATCGCCACCTTCTCGCCGGTGAGGGAGTCCTCCGCGGCGCCCACGACCCCATAGCTGCCCTTTCCGACGACTTCCTGCACGCGGTACCTGCCCGCTTCGCCGTACTCCGTGAAGAAGTCGATTTCCTGCGACGCGTCCGAATGGAGGAGCATCAAGATTACAACTTTAACACTTGCAGACGAAATTTAGAGAGCTCGAGAAATTAAAAAACCTTCTTTTGCTGTTGCATGGTGTTCTCCACTGCCCTTGGAACACTTCTTCCTCTTCTTCTTCTTCTTCTTCTTCTTCTTCTTCTTCTTCTTCTTCTTCTTCTTCTTTCTTGTTGTGTGTTTGTGATCGCTCTGTTTGATTAAGGCAGCAATGGGTGGGCGGAGACGGTGCGGGAAGAAGCGACGGAGGCCGTACACGAGGCGGCGTCTCCAGGGAAAAGGGCGATGGTCGCGGAACAGCAATTGAAAATGAAATCCCGTTATTTATTTATTTATATTTTTTATTTCATTATTTGTTTAATGTTAAAAATCAGAAAAGCGTTATTATTATTATTATTATTAAACCACCTTACTTTTTACAGTTTCATAACTACTCATGTAATTATAATAGTTTCCCATACAATATGAATATATATATAATATCCAGTGATTATGAATTGGTCAGCGCCTCAGACATGTTAGCATTAAGAGTCAAAGGTTGGTCAAAGGAGGACTACATCATCAACTGACT
>JBAMIB010398819.1:0-10162 GCA_037177415.1 Kaempferia rotunda | reverse complement strand
TATTTTGAGCATGCTATTTTTACTGTTGTATGGGCAACATTATAGAATTTAGATAGTAGTAGTAGCACCCATCCTAGTAGTGAGAGGTTGGGTCGCTACATTGCGTGAGGCAGAGGAAGAAGGCGGCTTCAGGTTAGAGGAAGAGGAGTGTTTGGGTTCTCTTTGGCGTGGTTTATTTATTGTCAACATTGTGCATCACGGAGAGGAAGACGAAGGGATCGCACCCCTTCTTTGCGCCGAAGGCACGCGCGTGCGAGGAGTCGGTGTAGACAAAAGAAGAGGAGGAGAAGGAAAATGGGTCGGTCCTATTTGTGGGCTAGGTTTAAGTTATTTTCCCTTTTAACCATTAAAAAGTCTCATATTTAACATCCTCCTCCACTTACAAAAATTTAGTTCCCAAATTTCATTATTTACCATCAGCAAGTACTAGCAATAGATATGTAGTATAAATGTTGAATTGAAAAACTAACACACATACCTCATGTAAACAGATGGGGATATCGAGCTCGTATCATATCCTCGAGCTCCCAGGTAACCTCCTCGTAGGTAGCGTCGCCTGAATGGGAACTGATACATCTGACAGGATATGTGCTGCGTCAACTACATATCTCCTCAGCATGGACACATGGAATGCATCGTGAACTCCTGCCAGTGACGGTGGTAGCGCCAGACGGTAAGCTACCGCTCCAATGCTCTCCAAGATCTGGAAAGGCTCAATGTACCGTGGAGCTAGCTTATCTCAGAGGTCAAATCTCTTCACCCCTTTCATGGGTGAGACTCTCAGGAATACATGGTCGCCAGTAGAGAACTCTAAGGGTCTCCGTCTCTTATTAGCATAATTCTTCTGGAAATCCTGCGCCTCTGACATCCTCCGTCTGATAGTGTGGATCAACTCTGCCTCATGCTGAGCTCTTTAAGGTCCTAGTAGCTGAGCATCCCCAACCTCCTCCCAGAGGGTGGGTGTCCGACAATGCCTATCATACAACGCTTCAAACGGTGTCATCTGGATAGCCAAATGATAGTTGTTGTTGTAGGCGAACTCTACTAATAGCAGGTGGTCCTCCCAGCCTGGGGCGGAGCCAGCTCAGGCCTAGTGTGGCCAGTTGTCCACACTGGGTCCAAAAATATATATATATATATATTATGAAATAAAATAAATAGATAAATTATTACATCAATAGGAGATATGATTTTAATTGTTCTCTTGTAGTAAGTGATTAAAGTATATGCTATTGTAGTAATTCTTAATCGCCAGATCTGCATGTTATATTTTTTAGTATTTCTTTTTTTTTATTAGTATACTGATACTATACCAATATTTAACTCAAATGGTTAAATTTATATTTTATTTATGGTTTAGTTGTAATTTGTGAGTTGGAGTCGGCCACTATTCAACCATGCAATGATGTCACGACTTACGAAGCAGAGAGCTTCAGCTGTGACACTGCTATTTATCCTGCCACTAAAACTAAACTAAGGGAGGCGCACTCCGCATCATACGTATTCGTCGACGGTAATAACAATTTGCCTACACTGAACTAATATCCCAGCTCCGCCCCTGATTGGGGGTTGACCCTGTTATGTTTGAGAGGTGTCATAAGGTATCGCCTTACGATTTGTACTATTTACTTAGATAAATAAAGATTTACGATTTGTACTATTTACTTAGATAAATAAAGATTTACTATTTGAATACGCATTATTTATGTGTTTGAATGATTTTAAACTCACTTATTGAATGACCACAATACGATTCATAGCATAAGAGAATTTGTTATTGGATTACAATTAGTGATCATCTCTATATGTACAATTATGAATGTATTGAAATAGTCTTCAGTGGATGAATTGATGAGTTTAGATATAATCGATTCTGTGAGACTAGCATGGGTTATACTTTTTGGTCTAACCAAGTAGTTGTTACTCACTAGCGGGAGACATTGGGATGTCGAGAGTTAAACGTGGATATTTGTTATGATAACTAGTTCATTGGAGTGACCTACTGTAAGACTTCATATGATTATATATATATATAAGTCTGTGAAGTTCTTTCTGTAGCTTAAGTGCAAGTTTCCTTCGACTTGAGGTATTCAAGTCACCTTGATTATGGAGACTTATACTTTGACATCTTAAATAAGCATCTCTGTGGAGGTGTAGACTCAGGATGATTGAGTATAAGTCGAAGTGTCCGAAGGTGTTTGGATAGTCCACAGAGGATTCACCGCTCCTTGCGATACCCTATGACCACTTGTTAGGATTATTACGTAAAGTCTTTGCAAAGCATCACATGTTAAAAGTATGAAACTCTTAAGACACATGTAGAAGTAAATCAAATCCGCATGACAAGAAAGTATTTTGGGCTAGGTGTGACATAGTCAACATAGTAGAGACATACACAGACCATGTCCTTAATCAAATGGGTATAAGATAGGTGAATGGAATAAAGCACGATTTACTATAACTGCTGAAGGGTTTAGAACTAATTCTGGAATCAACTGTGATTTTTTAATTAATTAAAGATCATGATATACTACTAAGTGACACTCATAATCAATCCGCAATTAAAAGTTTGATTTTTGTAAGGAGGCTATGCAGAGAAATGGATCATTTTCTCTCCTATATACAAATTTATTAATTTAAACAATAGGTCGAGTGGACTAGATAGAACTTTAGGGTTGGCTGAGCATGTTGGGTTAGGCAGATCAAATTGGCTCGATGAGATTGAACAAACCTGTTGTATCGTAAACAGTTAGAACATGCAAACAAAGTGGCGAATCAAGTGAGGAGACAACGTAGAAGCCATTCCACTTTTATCATTTCAGAAGTGCAATCGAATTATTCTCATTATATTCCTTGCAATCATGACATTTTTTGCAAGAACTAAGCTATGATTTAGCTATGTTCTAAACAAATTCGACAATAAGTTGGATCATTTTGAGTAATGCTGGGAATATTGTTCAGCAATCTGTATTGCATAATAACTTTTGATACTTTTGTTTCATCATTTGTAGTAGTTTTCCTCCTCTTCATCTTCAAGCATACGAAATATGTCCCAATGGCACCTCTCAGGGCAGGTCCCATCCACTTGTAAGTCGAGTTCTTATAGGATCAAACTTGTTAGGGGATGTCAACTGGTTTGTATTGAATTTTCAATGGAGTCAGAAGTATGAACTGATAGCACACCATTTAGCGGCGATCGAAAACACTGACCGCGGTCGAATTATCTACACACAGGTTAGACAGCCAATTCTCAGGGTTGTTGCTGACATAAACAGTCAGGAAGAGGGTTCTCGTAAAATGCTTCTTCGGACCGAAACCGTTCTATGCCTTTTGAGCCAGTGGCCGGGCCTTTCCGCTTGCGGGGAGAACCTTGCCTAACAAACCAGGACAAAACGTTAAATTCCGCAGATGTATGGAAATTCAAACACAAATGTAGCTTGCATGATCACCTACCTTCTTTTATGGATCTCACTAATAATATTGGAAAGCTTCCTGCCTTCTCTCAGAGATCCTCGATTGATCTTATCAAACAAACGAACTAGAGCTCTTCTGCATACTCAACGGTAGACGAAGATTCAATAAAGAATGTAGCGTTTTGCGAGTTCGATAAGAACAGGAGCTCAGAGCAAGTCACCTGTCAGGATTAATTGTTTTCCTGTGGCCGAGGAAGCGACGGTGACCCTCGACTGCCCTTGCCATATTCCCAGAATATGATGGGATAAAAACATCGCTTTCGAGAGATACTATGTAGTCTAGTGCTGCCATTTGTGAGGCATATTGCCTAAAAGGTTCAAGCTCTTCTGCTGATGCCAACTTCTCCTGCAAAAAAAGTTCATAACCAGGACCGAATCAGATGAGACAATGACTAAGTTAAGAGAGCTAGAAATTTTGATTAAATCAATGTAGAAACACATCAAAACACTAAATCTATCATCTCATACAATATATCAAAAGATACTAATGAGATTGTTAAGGCATGGGAGGTTGTCACATGAAGTCTTGATGTCGAAACTCGGCGCGTCCGAGCATATACCTCCCCTATGCCTTGACCATTTGCACTAATGACTAGTAGTCACTCATGATTTACCTCCTCCGTATTGGCCCTAGGGACGGGTTAACGGGGGCGTTGGAGCGAGCGAATCACCTTTTTGCCACATTAATGAGAGGACCATTAACCCTATATTAACAAGGAACCTGACGGCTCAACAAGGCTCTATGGCTCCAAGAGATTTCTAGCTTTTAGTGCAACTAATGTTAAATGATAAAAAAGATCATGAGAACCTCACATCCAAAACCAAAAGTATCCTCATTTAGGCTAACGAGCAGCTTCGAAGCATGAGTGTCTCACTTTATAAACAGATAATACTTTGATAGACATTCAGGTGCACGCCGATGTGCAGGACATGCTCTCACTAAAGAGTAATGTAGATATACTTAAAGTTCGATGTTTCCTGAAACCAAGTGCCGAAGCAATTTCAAACCATTTTAGAATTGTCAAGGACAAGCTGTGCATAGTTGTGGTGTTCAAGAGACAAAAAATGATTCAGAATGTTATTGATCAAAATAATGTTAAATTGGATCAAGTTTCCTTCGAAAATGATAGAAACAAGAGTTTAATAACCTGCCACTTGAACATCGCGTCTATGAATTCCATACCTTGCTCAACAAAATCGGAAAGCGGGATTTCAAATAAGCCAAATGAGAATTGCCTCCATATATTGACCCTGCTGCAATGTATATCGGAGTATTTGGTGGATATCCAAGAGAATAAATAAAAGTTGCAACCTCCTTTGGAGTCAGCGGGCAGTATCCTTTCGCCCTTTGGTCTTGGGAAACAATTTCTTTAATCTTCCAATATGAAACATTTTCTCTGCAAAATATAGACCGCTGTTGAACTTCAAAGAAATTCAAAACAAGCATCCTCTATAAACATCAAAAGGATACCTGATCCTTGCTAATTCATCAGATTCAACAGGTGACAAGCCATATGTGCACCCGCTAAAAGCAAGCATGTCCTTCTCATAACGAAGGTGCAAAGCAATAAATGGACCATAAAATCTCATCCTCTCCACCAATAACTGCAGTTGAAAAAGAAAAAACATATTATGTTGAATCATGACCATTATGTAGCAAGAAACATAGAGAAAAAGGGTTAGTACTTTTCCTAGTGCTTCAATTTTTGGAGCAAATCTGAGAGCCTGAAAGAAAGCACGGCAGCGAAGTTTTTGTATATCAGCAGGAAGGTTATTGTTTGCGAGACGTGAATCTGACTTAGCAGCTTTTATAACCTGATGCATTTGAAATATTACCATCTATAACTACTAATTATAGCAGGGTGTAAGATGAACTTCTAACTGCAGCAGGTGTACCTGATGATTATTCCACATAGGTGATATCTCAGTTTGATAGTAGTCCAGCCCTGACCAGCTTCGGAAGTGTACTACTACATTGGTGGTCATTCTCAACTTTTTTGGTAGTTTCTTTACAATTTTTACATCATTGGCCAGAGCATGGATAAAGTGCTCTTCATCAAAAACATCAGAGAAATTGCTGGAACATGATCATGAAAAGCATCAGAGAACCCTATATATGTATATGTATGTAGTATGTTTGTATATATGAACTGTTAAGTGTTGAAGAAGAGATAAAACATCAATATTTGGAATCAAATGGTGTGGACAAGATGATAAATCATCAGACATCAGAGAAATTGCTGAAACATATTTAAGGATTAGAGAACACATGCATATGAGAATTCACAATGTAAACTGAATAGAGAGAGAACAGCGTAAAATATAATTCGTGAACCGACTTTCATGACATATTGGACATGGCATTGTTCCAAAAACTTATGCAGGGGCTTACAGGAACTGTGACAACATATACGAGAGACATAATAGCACAATTATTGTGTGTGAATTACCCACAAACCTTATTCAGAAAGTATACCCTGCTTGAAAAAAAATAAGAATAAGAATAAAATTTAAGCATTTATACCTAGAATCATGCCAAAATGATCTCTTATCAAGCCGAGGAATAACAAGTGTTGCATCAATTAATCGTGCCACTGCTACCATGTCACTAATCTGCCATTAGCATCACAATACACATGATTTTAATCCATATGAATAAAAACAATGGTATGAAATATTAGCTCAGGAAAGAGAACTAGTTTAAACAATGTTGTTTCTCTTACAAACAAAAGTAGCTAAGATGCCCATCAATCATGAAGAAGAGATAAACAAGTTTGTATTTATGTAAGCGTGATCCTAGGATATATGAAATTTATTCTGTGACTGCGATGCAACTTAAATTCTGGATCTGCAGTAACAAGAGCATTTTAGGCATCCAGGTGTCTTGCAGTTAATTTAGAACTGAAAGAATCAGAAATTTATTGCGCTGACTGCAAGTTTGGTCCATTTAGTTATTCATTCATATTGTAGGCTTACTAGAACCTGTAAATATTGATGAATTTGGCATTGAAGCAACTTAATACAAAAAACTATTGTCATGGCAAAACAACATGGCTTTCGTCATGATACTCAAATCTGTACTATAATTTTCAAGGAAAACCAGAAAATAATGCTTTAAGGAAGACACCAATTTTTATATTAATTTTGCAGTATTTGTAAGCTAAACACACTAAACAAACAAAGAATATCTTTTTGTTGATTTACTCGGCCTTGAGCAGATCATAACAGATGTAAATGAACGCATGGTAAGGTCTGTTAGACCTTTTATCCAAGATATTGTAACCTCAAACAGCTTCCTAGGCTGAATTTTGTATCAGTAGGTATGGTCTATTTAAGCATCCACAACATTTAGAACAATTTTGTGACATTATCTTTTTTTCTTTTCATTACGTATTAGTCTGCTTATTCCATTAGGTATTTTAGTGGTACTGCTGCTTCAAACAGCTCGTTAATCTCATGTATTGTCAATATTATCAATATTATGAACTGTTTATTTAAAAGCTACACACTAAACAAACAAATATTATCTATTTGTTGATTTACTCAGTCTTAGGCAGTATCATAACAGATGTAAATGAATGCATGGTGAGGTGGACTAGGGAGAATGAGTTTGTTAGGATAAAATTGTTAGAACTTTTTATCCGAGATATTGTAACCTCAAACCTCAAACAGCTTCCCAGTCTGAATTTTGTATCAGTAGGTACAAGATTTAGAACAATTTTGTGACATTACCTTTCTCTTCATGTTTCTTTCCATTATGTATTAGTCAGCTTATACTATTAGGTATTTTAGTGATACTGCTGCTTCAAACAGCTCGTTAATCTCGTGTATTGTCAATAATATAAACTCTTTATTTAAAAGCTACCTATAATCAATTTAACAATGCACCACATTCAACTAGATCATTTTCAACACATTTAAGGCATACGTTAAAAGTCTATAACATCTCAACATATTATAACTCACAATATCTACTTGCCTCTTGCCTCGTGCAAAGACTATAAAAGACCATAAGAAAACTAAACACGAGAAAGATCCATGTGCCTTAGACAACAATCTTACAGAGATACATATGTCAATTAGAAATGTCACATAGAGACGAGAAATATGAAATTTTACCTTTGTATTATCATCCTATTCATTCAATTAGAGGGACAAGTGTAACTTTCATAGGCTTTTAATTCATGGTCTTAAAAAACTTAGGCAAAGTAGACTACGTTTGCTGAAGATATTGTATTTTAAACAAAGTAGAAATAAAATAGATTATACTTAGATATTTGTGGATGAACAAGCTACATTATCGGACCGTGTTATTCAAAGAGATTTATTTTATTTGCACCGTTATCATCCACCAATAGAAAACTCAAACTCTTGAAGGTGGAGTTGTATTTCATGAACAATAGCAATTGCCTCATCGTCATTTGTATTCATCCATTCAGATAGAGAAAGAAACGTTGCAAGTTACCATAAGGCAGAAAAGTACTATGCCAATTCTACTCTCGATGTTTGCAAATTACAATACTGAAGATAGGAGTAACTGGTGGTAATGGGAAAGGTAACTAGACAATTTTGTTCTGCTCATCCCATACTTGTCTGATACATTACCCACTCATCTCATATCCATCATGGGTTAGATTTCTCTGTTCGAACCTGTTCCATAATGTCAAAATGGTACCCATACGTGACTAAATGGATCAGGTACCCCACCCAAATTCAACTCGACCACGGTATGTAATAAATAGAAATATAGAATGCAAGATTAAGTATTTATATTCATTGTAAAATAATTAAATTTGATTGAATACCAGTTACCTGAGTCTTTAAACTCAAACTGATCTTGTGTCATCGTCATATATCTATTATTTTATGCAAACTCATTCCAAACTTGTTTAATGGGTACCCAAACCCATTTTAAGTGGTTGGCGAATCACTATTACCAGATAATATCATCTCATTATCATCTCTTATAGGACTGTTGACATTAAGACTGAAGAAATGCTACAACTCAACAAAAAAAGGCCCGAATGCCAAGATAACAAATTCTCTAATATTTAAAACTTAGGCTAATGTACAAGTGAGTTGGTAAGTCAAATTAATGGAAATGGAATCAATTTTTTCTCACAGTATGAAATGGGTCAGTGGAAGGAATGAGGCTTCTTAGGGTAGTATATGAGGAATTTTCAAGATTCTCATATATTGTATTATCATAGTTTACAAGGTGCACTAACATGTACTTCCTAGTATTCGCTACTCAATGAAATTTCTTCTAACTTCAATAAGTACCACCCAACTATGCACAACAAACTCTCAGTTGATGAAAAAACTAAGACAAAGAATATCATATTAACAAGATGCTGAGCTTGATACTCTTAAATACAAAAGATCACTTACTAGTAGACATATTTAGTAGTATTGCTATAAAAAACTAGTCACTTTGCAGACAGGAATCTCACATTCTTGGTTCCTTGTAAAGATTGTTAAGTTAGTTCTTTTAGTTCATAAGGTAGAGGGAAGAATTTGACAGTCATAAACCATTCCTAAAGTTGGTAGAATTTTGAAATTCTCAAAGGAGGCCTATAATTAGGTAACTCCTTTGGAGTAAAGAAATGAAACTCATTTGAAGGTGGTTTATTGATCTCAAGAGAAGAGTGACAAATAGGGTGAGGGTTCCAGCTACTCTCTCTTTGGAGACTAAGGTAACAATAAATTCTAGATCTACTATTTTCATTAAGCTTGAGGCAAATAATGCTTTCAGAATTAAATCTTGGTACCCGTCTAAAATTCTTTGATATCAAGAAAAAGATGACCAAATGAGGTGGGGGCTTTGAATGACATCTTTTTCATTTCCGTCCCATATCAAGTCTAAAGGCTAGAAGGCAAAAAGGCTTTAATTTCTTTGATCTTACTTCGATGTTTCCTTTCCTTCTCAAGTTGAGTCCAAGTAAGAAGATGATGGATTTCTTTGGTTGTATCGTAATTGTTGTTCGTGGCTTAAGTTTTATATGATTTAACTTAATTTTGTAAAGATGAAGCCTACAATACAATATACATGAAAAAAGTGCATCTGTGTGTATGAGAGAGAGAGAACTTCATACCCCAGCACGCATTTGGTTTAACCCACCATTTGCATGAACTAGCAAGAAACGTCTTGAACTCAAAGGAGCTGAAAAATAGTAAAAGGAAAAAAAGATACGTAAATCTTAGAATTACATTAAAAAAAATGCACTAATCAAACAACGAAATCAAAATCGACGTCGATGAGGATCCCTTACGAGAATACGATGAGTTCGGTGTCACACAGTGCATAAAGTTACGATTCGAAGGTGACTTCCACAGCTTGGCAAACTCAAAATCTCCTTTCGAGTTGCCCACCTGCAGAGTGCAGTGTATGAACTATGAAGAGCAGAAGAGCGTGAGATGAAAAAAAAATGAAAGCGACGGCAATAATAAACCATAAGAAATGCCCTCCCACAAAAAGACAAACAGTAATCAAGCTGTTGATTGACATTTCAAAAAATAGGGCGGAATCACCTTTTGTACAGAAATGGGAAGCTTGGGAAGTTGGGGCTGTGCGATCTCCCGCATCCATCTGAGCTCGTTCGTGTTTCGCCGGAGTCCAATCTCACGTTGCTAAACAAAACAAATCGATCAAAGATCGAGCTCTATCACACTGTGTGTGCAAACATTTG
>JBAMIB010398785.1:0-10164 GCA_037177415.1 Kaempferia rotunda | reverse complement strand
TTTATTACCACACCACCTTTTGCTAAATTAGTCCCTGATATATATACCAACGTATTTGTTAGTATGGGACCACCACATAGAATAATTAATTCATTCATAAAGAGAAATCTTTATGATCCATGTTTAAGTACTAAAGAAGACATTTCACAATTCTTTATAGATGGCATTTATAGTGATCCTATACCTTTATCTTATCTTGAAGAAATTTTAAATTCAATTTCACCGGCTAAAGATAAAAAGAAGTGGTCTGAAAAGGTATCAGAATTGATTAAGTGTTACGAGAAGTATGTTGTTGGTGTGTGCGGTAATCCAGTGATTGATTCACTGGGTATTGTTCATTATAATAAAGAGAAGTGGAATAGATTTAAGGAACTTATAGAGAACAGAAGTAATAATTACAGCGTGCATTACTAATAAGGATTATAGCAGCAGCCTATTAGCACTAAATAAGCTGCTTTCGAGAAAACCAAAACTTGCAGCTCTTGAAGCTAAGATAGCTGAGATGGAATCTCAAAGAGGGAAGAAAGTAGTGGCTCGACCTAAAGGGAGAGAGAGGAAAGATAGTTGTGCTAAAGGGAGAGAGAGGGAGCGGTACAATATAGCACGACGAAGGCTCTGGGCTCTGTTACTGAAGGTCAAAAGCCTCCTTCCACCAACTCTCTACAATAACCAGGGCAGAGGCTAGGGAGAAGAAGCCCGGGAAGAGATCTTCCTTTGAGTCCTAAGATATGAACCTAACAGAACTACCAGAACTACTAAGATAAGAATCTAACAGAACTACTAAGATAAGAACCTAACAGAACTTTTGAACTCAATATATAAGTAAGTTGGGAAGGTTCAGAAAGAGCTGACTCTACCACTTCTAACGCAGATCAGAAGAACGAGAAGAGAAACTTTCAGTAGTGAGGGGTGCAGATGAGCGAGAAGAGGCTCAAATCAGAGACATAGTGGAAGAAGTCATCACTAAGATAAGAACCTAACAGAACTTTTTGAAGCGAGAATGAGAACTGATGATGCGAGTGAGTGCGAATTATAGGCTCTCTTTCACTTCTTCATCCAAAAATAAACAGATTAGGAGTCAGTACACATTGATTGAAGGTCATTTCTTTCCCTCCTCTTCTAAGTTTATAGCTTTCGCGGTAGCTTCATCGATCTTACCCGAAAGGCCTGCTCGGGAAGACTGTCTAATTCTCCGGAAAGGATCATCCCCCTAATTCTTTCTGCAAGACCAACATATTTGATTTTCCTCGTTAGGTTCCCCAGTAAAGACTTCTGCCACGAAGAAGGGTTGTGATAAGAAACTTCTGCCACGAAGAAGGGTTGTGATAAGAAAGGCTCAAGCGTGCTCTGGCAAAGATCTCTTAAACGATCTTCTTCGGATAATTCGTCCAACCGCTATCGCTATAGCTATAATTCAAATGTCCTTAAGTTCTTTTCCAACCGCTATAATTCAAATGTCCTTAAGTTATTTGTAACGTTGTGAACTTCACTCAGGCAAAGGCTGTTTCGTAATATCAATTTAATAATATAATAAAGCAATCCCTTGCCTCCTCTTCCTTACTACCAACGATTCGAGGTTGTAACATAGTTGACGTTGAATCTAAAGGATCCACTGCAGGATAACTTTGGCAGCTCATCCTCTTGATAGTACGGTAGTAGCATCTAAATGTTCAAATGTCGTGGTAGGAGCAGGGTCGGTCAAATCGTCCGCAGGTACATAAACGGCTTGTATCGAAGTTATGGATCTGGTAGAAGTAATTCTTTCTTGCAAAGAACCCATTTCTGTACTAAGGGTAGGTTGATAACCCACTGCAGAAGGCATTCTCCCCAATAAGGCGGATACTTCTGATCCCGCTTGGACGAAACGAAAGATATTGTCGATGAATAGAAGTACGTTTTGTTCATTAACATCCCGGAAATATTCCGCCATGGTTAGTGCAGTCAAACCGACTCTCATACGAGCTCCCGGCGGTTCATTCATTTGACAAAAAAGTAGATGCAAGATTTCTTGAAGACTCCGGATTCTTTCGTAAAGATCATTTACTTCACGAGTACGTTCGCCTACTCCGCAAAACTAAATACAGATACGCCTCCATGAGCTTTGGCAATGTTGTTGATCAATTCCATGATGAGTACTGTTTTACCTACTCCCCCAAAGAAAGTAGTCCTCTTTTTCCTACACTTTTTCCTCCACGGCGATAAGGAGCTAAACACAACTTTCATTCCTCTTGAAAAGATTGTTTGTCTATAAAGGCTGGTGCGGGTCTATGAATAGGAGATGTTGTGCAAGTATCTACAGGACCTCAATTCTATTATCAAGAGCCGTTGAAAAGTTCTTCGTCCGAGTCTAGCTCCGCCGACTGGTGAAAAAATGCTTATAGGAGCGTTAGTATCAAATACTTCCATTCCTATCGTCAATCCATCCGTAGCACTCATAGCTACAGCTCTCACTCGATTATTTCAATTGTTTTACAAGGCATCATCCGATCATTCCTCGGCTGTGTGGAGGCGCGGTGAGCGGCATAGCAATCTCTTTGCCTTTGTCACGAGTGGTTGGTTGATGGCGTCCAACTCTAAGGTTAATCCTAACTGCGGCAGACTGGACTGGATAAGCTGATCTTTGAAGGAGCTCTTTCTTCGTTGTTTGTTGCGCGAAGAGTCCTGACTTACGAGTAAACTCCATAACTCTTATTTACATCACTTCAAGCAGTGTGCTGTGCAGTACTAGGCTGGATCAGTCATAACCGTTGGTAAGTCCGGTAAGTCTCAGTCGAGCAGGGATTCCGACGATAATACCAAAGCATAAGAGTTTCATTATTATTACGCGAGGAGGTCATTTGCAAGGTCCATCATTACGCGAGGAGGTCATTTGCAAGGTCTATCTCTCATGGTTCAGTGTGTGTAGAATTCTTCCTCTTGACAAGCGGGTTAGCAAGGCAACGTTTAAAACTATAACTACCCCGAATTCTCTACCCCGAATTATCCTCAAGTAAAAGGCGTCTTGGACACAATGTAGTTTTCCTCCAACGCATATACTTGGCTTTCTCAGATCCCTGGATATCTTGGAAAGAGACATGGAAGACTCTACCTAACGCGTAGGTACTGGAAAGTGCGGAAACGGTTATTACATCCTGTGCATTGCTGGGGAGGGTCTTATCTTGCATTCCCACTGATGTTACCTTTAATCAGGAAGGTCCCATCTAGCCGCTAAAACCTTCTAACATTCTGTCCATTGATTTCTCGGAAAAGACAGATAAGGTGGCCGGTCAAAGTATTTGCTTGTTGTTTTGGCCCGTTGTTGGCGCGATGTGCTGGGGACCCTGTTAATGTATTCTATTCGCCCTTTATTAAATAAAGCGAAGTATTGTCACTGCGGAAAAAAGGCTTGGATGGCTCTTGGGCCCTCTTCAGCCTCTCACACCATTATATGGTTGGCTGCGTACCTTCTTAACCCAAGGATAAAGGGACCTTTTCTAAAGTATGCCCTTCTCGGCGATGATATTGTAATAAGGTAAGCTGTGGCTGAAAAGTACAGAGATCTGTTAAAACGTTTTTTCGTTTATATATAAGAATAGAAAGAAATCGATTCCGCACTGGGAGCGCTAGAGTTCGCTAAGCAATTTTGGATAGCAAGTTAACTTGACGTAAATTTCTGCCAAAGCAGTTTTAGCATCTTCGTCACTTATCGGTCTGTGTCAGTTAGCTTCAAACTCCAGTACGGTCTTTGTATATCGTCTCTTGTAAGGTTAGCTGGTGCTCGTTGTCTGCCAACGGGCTTTCTCACTTTTGATCTCACTGAATCCATGGGGGACAGTATGCCAAAAATACGGCCGAGGGGTCGCCCTTCATTTAGTAATTTCTAAGGGCATCTTTAGATGGCTCGACCATAAGTCCGAGAGAAGAGTGAATCTGTTTGGCTTTGGGCCATGAACGTAATACTGTAATCTGCTCTGGGGTTTCTCACTTTATTGAAATTCAGTTGTCCGGAAAAGTGCTTTTAAGCCGGGTTTCTAACTCCAACTTTTTGACTCTTTCCCTCATCCCAGCCCTTATAATACTAGTCGGCGGTCGAGCTATCTCCCTAACTTTAAAACGAGCCAAGATGTTTGACTCCAAATTCATTCAGTTTCGGAGGCAATGTAGCGTGAGTGAGTGGATTGGTTTGTTGGTATCGAACGATCTGTACCTATGTAGCAGAAGTCAAGGACTCCAAATTCATTCTGTTTCGCCAAAGAAATAGTAGTATAAAGAAATAGTAGAAATTTTTCACTTTTTTCTCTTTCCTGTCAAGTATCTTCTAGAACTCTTCCAAATTGCATTCTGTCGAGCGAACAAAATCAAACAGAAAGACCAAAGAGCAGATAAATCAAGTCTGAAAATAGAAAACTTTTCTTTTTGCACCGGTTCGGAAATGCATCGTATAATCATATAAAACCGAAACTTCACTTTTCTATTTAAATAGAAATATTTCATTCTTCTTTTTTCTCTAGTAGGAGCGGGACCCAATGTGCTGGGCAATATAGGTCAACGTTGCACGTAGTGCAAGACCTGCTCGGCAGGCAATCCGGCAGCTTTGAAAATGCAAAAATTGGAATGCACATGCAATAGTAGAGAATTTATTTAGGGGCAGGGGCATATAACGTTAACTTTTCTAGTATTTTTTATGCATTTTCTTTCTCTTTTCTTTTTTTGAATTCTTTCTCTTTTTTTTTTGTTTTTGAAGGGATGCTCTAGTAAAGTTAATGAAACCGCGTGAAAGCGTCATTCTTTATGTGTCTTCAGCTGATTGGTCCGAATCTCCGATTAGTTCGGAGTTTATTTGCGTGACATACCTTTCTTTCGACGCAATGTCATTTCGCTTTTGTATGAAATGTAATTGCGCTATAGGTGGATAGTCGTATAAATTGCGTACTCTTCAGCTACGCTATTTCACTCTCTGCATAGCAATTGAAGCTACGCTATTTCACTTCTGCTACTCCGGAGAATGAGATGCATAAATAAACAAAACGAAGAACTCTTCGGACGAAGGACGGGAAGAGTAGGTCTAAGACTCGTGGGTGAGTTGAGGACCGGAGGGGAGTGAGAGGAGGAGGAGCGAATGAGAGTGCTTTCACTCTACCGATAGAATAAAGAAAGAAAGAAAGGTATGTCACGCAAATAAACGAAGAACCAAGCCCTTGAGCAGAAATACATCTAATAGAGGGAGAGAGAGAGGGCCGACCTATAGGGATCATTTACGCCTAAAATCAAAGTAGAGAAGGAAGGGACTACGGTGCTACGCGAACGAAGGGCTCATCCCATCATCCGAACGGAGAGACCTGATCCAATGCCCCTCGATCGGCGACTACGCAATTGAATGGCATTGCATACCTACGGAGTGAATGGCGAACAACATATAGTAACTAAGGGAGGGAGGAAAATATACCAGAGGTCTAACTGAGGATAGGGAGAGGAACGGTAGATCTAAATACGTTAAAAAAAGCCATGAACGACGCCAGAAAGCATATAATTAATACTTTACACCCCCTTCCTCCCTTAGCGAAATGTAATTGCGGAGAAAGAAAAGAGTAGATCGGCATAGTCGCATAATGCTACTCCTCGGTCGTACAGTTGCTATTATATACGTACTCCCTTAAGGGAGAGAGAGGGAAGAACCTAAGGGAGAAAGAGAGCAGATATAGAGGGAGCAGAGCAGTGACAATAGCTATCGCATTTCGTATCAAGCGATGCGGGCTGAACTGCGCTATTGTAGACTATACCGATCGACTAATATCTACTATACCGCATGATTATCTTTATATAATTCATTTTCTATCTCTCGGAAGATCTGTCTACGTTTTGAATTGTAATTTCATACTGGCTGAACTCCTCAGCCCCGTCGGATTAGTCTACAACGCCATTTACCTCCTTCCATGAACTCTAACCATGAACTCTAAGCCTCGCACAATACATGGAAGTCAGTCTAGTCTATGTTAGTCTATGGATAAGTCCCTCTATTGGTACGATGTAGAAGCCCTTATCACTCCATTCCGTATAAGCCCTTATTAGGATTCTCCTTCCCTTATCACGATTCCGCTTCCCTTACCGGATCAATTTCACTTATATTACACCCGGATCAATCTCTTCTTTAGATAGTGGCTGACCAGGAGTCTGAGTCCGTGTATGTAGTAGCAGTTATCTCTTGTATTGTAGTAGCACTCTTGTCTGGAAGTGTTGTAGTAGCACTCTTGTCTGGAAAGGGCCTAGCAGAGCCAGTAAATGGTACATCCATCCTAGCAGAGGCAGTGATCGCGGACCGGTGGGTGAATCCCATCCCCTCTCTCTCTCGTCTGGTGCTATGGTAGTAGGCTACGATGTTAGTAGGCTACGATGTTGATCGTGGTGTTAAACATATGCTTATCGTGATGCTTTCCTCTGTATCGATCTTCTTCGCATACCTCGGTTGCGGACCAAATCTACTCTATATACAGAAAAGCATAGATAGCGAATTCACCAAATCTACTCTATATACAGAAAAGCATAGCGAATTCACCAAATCTACCGTATAGCGAATAGGATAGGATCTTGTACACATAAGATAGTCCAAGGCATCACTTCTTTCCTTGCCTCTAAAGTGAGCTAAGACGGGAGGTAGCCTGAGATTTGAACTTCGGCATTGACGATCTGCAGTTGGTTGAGACTTCAAGTATAATGACTTGCGAGGATGAAAGGTCTGAGTGAGCTCGAAATTACTGTTGTGAGTCGGGCCTCTCTCCCTAACTACCTGGTCACCTTGCAAGGAGTTGAACCACAAACACAAAACAAGAGTCACTGCCTAAATATAATATAAGTAAGTTGGACGAGCTCAAAATCAAAATAGGAATCCGGGGATGGGGAGCAGTGAGCGAGAATCATTTTCTGTCGTGGGGCGCATCGAAGGAGCGGAGAATGAATCACTCATGCTTTCTGTTCCCCTAGCTCCTGCTGTTAGGACGAATGAATGAACTAGGTAGAGTCTAGTCTCTAGAACCGAAAGGAAAGGTAAATTAGGCTATGGCATCAGTAGCAAATCTTTTCCAAGGATTTCGGTTATTTAAACATATTAAAATTCAAATAACCCGGCGTAGAACATCAGAAAAGGAAGGAGCGAATGAAGCGCTAAAATTCCTAGTTTGAGAGATGGGAAGAATAGAATACCTAAAGGGTCAGAAGAAAGACCAGCTCCCAAGTCGTCTTTCAGAAAGGGTGATTGCTCTTGTTGAATCAACTGCGAATTCGGGCCTAAGGCTAAGGTAGTGGATGTGGATCTCGGATCAAGGGTAAATGGCTCTTTCTGATTCAAAAAAGCACGTGCATGATCCCTAAGGGGCAAGCTTCACTAAGAATAAGAAAGAGTCTCCTGCTTTCATGCTCACAAGAAGAGGGGACCGAGGTAGGAATTGAAGAAAAAAGAGAGAATATTCTTTCTATTATATAGAAGAAGACCTCTTTCATAGACTTTCACGTTGAAATGGGATAATAAATATCAGTCAATAGAGTAGAGCTTTCTGTCACAAAGGAAGAAGCCTCGAAGGAAGAAAACACTTCTTTAAGAAAGGCTAGCGAGTCACCTCCGGCTCCGGGGATGGGGACGGGAAGAGGATTTGGCTTGGGCATTTTGATAATAGGCTTACAAAGTCTTTATGCAAAGAACTCGTGCACGTAGGCACTTGAGGTTAGAAAGAAGATGAAAGGGTAAAACCAGTAGCTGTGAAAAGAAGTAGGCAGCAAAGAGTGGACGAGTCGTGCTCTGCTCTTCTTGCTCAAGTATATTTAATATAGTGGAATATCTGCTTCCGCTTTTCGCTTTAGCAGTGTCTCTCGGAATTGCTGCTTGAAAGAACAAAAGATCACCTCTATCTACTGCAGGCCGTCTTTCATTAGTAAATAAAGTACCTGTGGGATTCGACTCTCCTTCCTCTTGATGCGGGGGAAGAGGTCTTTCTTGCTTTAAAGCTTGACTTAGAGCGCAGATGTGATGACTGCTCTCTCTTTCCGGTTTAGCCTACCATGGGAAGGGACGAGACAAAGCCTTCTTCTTAATAGGATGATGCTGGAACTGTTATCAAGGTCTCTCCCGACTCGAGGGTGAGAACGAGAATCGAATCGATTGAATCAGAAATGAACTTAGAGAGAGGCAGACGGAAGAAGGGCTACCAAAAGTTCGTTAGCAAGGCAAGGTAGGACGAAAGCCCACTTCTTCCTACTCATATTCAATATGATTATTCTTTTTTGGATCTGACTTTGAGCCGAGACTGTCTTTGTTGAGCTCTACGTTGCCCACGAATTGCGCCTAGGGGATAAAAGAACAGAATGACATTACCCCTTCGACGACTGACCGGGGCTTGCCCCTTTCATTTCACATGGAAGAGATCGCCTATTTTATCGAATTTTCGGGATTGGAAACCCTCACTTTTCTAGTCGAAAACGCGCTAAAACGCACTTTTGTGTGCTCGCATGTGTGAAAGTACGTGTGCTAGTCTGTGTGTACGTGTCCTTTCGTGTATGTGTGCACGTGTATGCTAGAATTTGTGTGTGATGTCATGCATATTGAGTCGTAAGTGGCAGGCTCACTTTTCTAGGCTAAAACGCGCTAGAACGTCGTTATTTTCCATTTTTGTGTCGTACTATTTTTTGTTTTGTTTTGGTACGTGAAAAGGTCTTTTGCTTAAGGGAGTATGTCGAACAGGCCCACTTTTCTAGTCGAAAACGCGCTAAAACGCACTTTCTTTCGTGTGCTGTCCAATAGTTTTAGTGGTCTTAGTCTTGTGTGTCTTTGTATAGTATAATCCCGACCTTTCCTTTATTTCAAGATGAAAAATGCACCTAACAAAGGGTGCCACGAGGGGTGATTTTGATATTCTTAGCTCTAATATCCAACAACCGAAGAACTAGTGATGATACATAGTAAGTAAGTGTGGGCTCTGCGAACCTAGCGACGTTCTTTCTCATCAATTAGTGTGGTGCAAGTGGGACTCTTTGAATACTTAGCTCAACTTACTGTTATGAGCCTGCGAACCTAGACTATCTAGCCCAAGTGGCTAGACCAATAATCAGTAGCTGACATGTGTCTAGGCCAGAGTCGCGGATATTTCTAAGGGATGGTAGAACAGTACTGGCATTATTGCATTGCGGCCAAGTAGCCGACTGTAGCAGAGTCTCGCTGCTCTCATTCTATGCTTTCGTCTTCTGGTCAGTCCATTCAGTTATGTCTCTTTATGGGAACTATGGTAAGGTTCATGGAACCAATAGCTATTGTAAGGGTCTGAGAGTGGATGTGAAAGAATGTAATGTGTCTTCGCTGACCTTTCTTATTAAGGAGCGAAGGAAGCATCTGATCTCTCTCGCTTGAATCCACCCTCTCTTCTTCTTTCCACTCATGTTCTGTTCAATCTTGATTTTTGAACTCATATAAGTGTTTGTAAGGTGGACTGTAGAGTTGGCTTTCTCGGACTGTTGAGTCATGCTCATCAAGCACAGTGAAAAGTAGTCTGGGTAGGAAGGGATGGTGCTGAAAGGACAGAATCAAGGGCAAGAGTGAGTTTAGACAGGCGAAGAGAACCCGGTGAACAAGAGAGAAATGAAAGGGAGAAGAGGAAGAGTACGAAGGTAGAATGTACGGAAGCTGCTGTAATGCGATTCAAGGCTAACTGTAATGTAAGTAGTCTCTCTTACCTTTATTAAGGTAGGTGGGAACCAAAGCAGCTAATTTACGGTCATTACTTGCTGGTCTGGCTAGGAGCTTGGAATGAATTTAGTGCTTTAGCGAAGCCGGGACTCTCTTTGACGGACCACCGGGCACTAATGCCTTGCACACATGCGTCAAGGTATGAATTGAACTATATACTAGGCACCGAGACCAAGTTCTTATTCATTGACAGCTGCTGGCTCACTACCTAAGTTCACTAAGTCCGGTATAGGTCTTGCTTGGAGAGTGCATTCCCTACAGGAAGTAGACGCGAGAGCTCTTCGGGACCCCCTCTGATTCTGAGCAAGCACCCTGCATTTGAGCTATGACTTCTCTCTGTCCCCGTCCACATAAGGCTTTGATCTGACTATAGTATAGAACGAATAATATTCTTTGTTCAGCAAGAGGCATGGTTCGGAGGAAGAGCCCACCTAGAACTACCGCATCTGACTCTGCTT
>JBAMIB010398757.1:0-10171 GCA_037177415.1 Kaempferia rotunda | reverse complement strand
CCCCCCCCCCCCTCCCTAACAACCTTGGTTATCCCAGGTCATCATAGAAAACCTTGACTAGTTTAGGTAATCGACGATTCCCGAGTAATGAACTAATGATCTATGTGTTGGTGTAATTATCCCCGGGTCAAGTTGACCAAGTTGGCCAGACAAGCTTGAGTCAAGTTTGGTCTCAAGTTTTGATATTTAACAATGTATTGGGAGATTGCTTGGTGCAATTGTCCCTGGTTAGGTTGACTCGTTTGACTAAGCTTAAGTTGGCTCAAGCTGATGTTTCATTGTTTGACAATAGATAGAGATTACGTGTGCAATTGTCTATCTAGGAGATTGTTGAACAGAAGTCCAGTAGGTCAAGGATGACTGAATACTTGAATGAGAAAGTATAACTGGAGGTTAAGTAAGGAAAGTCCAACGGGAAGGTTGGCAGAAGAGAAAATCCAAGTGGGTCAGTGTTGACCGGACATTTGGTGTGAAAATCTTGGTGAGTGAAACCAGGTTGGTGAAAGTCTTGGTGAATGAAGTTAGGCATTGGAAAATCCAGGTGAGTGAAGTCTGGTGAAAGACCTGGTGAATGAAGTCAGGCAGAGAAAGTCTAGGTGAGTGAAGTCTGATTAAAGTCCTAGTGAGTGAAGTCAAACAGTGGAAATCTACGTGAGTGAAACCTGGTGAAAGACTTAGTGAGTGAAGTAGGCACAGAGGAAGTCCTGGTGAGTGAAGTCAAACATTGGGAATTCTAGGTGGGTTAAGATTGATCGGACATCTGATATTAGAAAGTCCAAGTGAGTTATGCATGACCGGACACTTGGCATCAAACGGCAAGTCCAAGTGTGTCATGGTTGACCGGACACTTGACACATGGTAGAAAGTTCAAGTGGGTTAAAGGTTTGACTGGACACTTGGCGATAAGTCATAGTATGTCAAGGTTGACCAGATGCTAGGCAAGAGAGTTCCAACAAGTCAAGGTTGATCGGATGTTGGGTCTTGACTTAAGTGAGTTAAGTCATGCTTGGGCTTGACTTGTTTAATCAAGTCAAGTCTTGGCCAATCAATCAGTTGATCGATTGAGCCAAAGTCAATCGATCAGCTGATCGATTGACGTCTATTTCTCGTGAAATTGCACAGAAGGCCTCACAATCAACTGATCGATTGAGGTGATCAATTGATCAGTTAATCGATTGGTTTGTGACGATTATTCACAGACAGGTTCAAAATGGCGTGCGTGCGACGACGCTCAATAACTCTTCTCCTCCACTCTTCTTCACCGACAGATCACAGGGCGATCCTTGAAGCTTTCTCAGGGTGAAGTGTTGTTGCACTTCCAAGTCTTCAAGAGGTGATCACAAGTGACAAGAGAACACTAAACAAGATGTTGTGTGTATTCTTGTATTTGCTTTCTTGTTTTGAGTTGTATTTCTTGGTGTGAGTTGTAAGAGGTTTCTCCACCTTCAGTTGTTGCTGAGAATGAATGTTTCTCACAGTGGAGGGTGTGTGTAGTGCGGATCCTTGGATTAGTTATCTCATCTTGAGGTGAATACCAAATAAATCATATTGTTAGCGTTTTATAGTTTGTCTCGAGTTGTCTGTCGTGTTTCCCGCTGCAAGTCATCATCGACGAAGCGATCAGAATCATTCACCCTCCTCTAGCTCCGGAACGGTCCCCGATAATATGTCCGATACTTCGGCAAAAGGGATATGCAACCTAGAATGGAAAATTCTTAGAAAAGTGATATTTTTTATTTCGGAGTTAACCAAATTTGTTGACAAATAATATCCTTCAATTTTTATACTTTGGGATTAAAATATCTCTAAAATTTTTGTAATGGAAATTTCCTTTTAAATTATAAATAATATAAAAAAAATAAAAAAAATTGGGATATTTATCTTAAAAATAAAAGTTGTATTTTTGAAAATAGTGTATATATATTAGGAAAGTTAAAAAAAATATAAAAAAAAACCTAAAGTTAAAATAAAATTATTAAGTTCAAAAAGGGAAAAAAATAATATGTATTGTTAGTAAAAATATGTGATATTTTATTTAAAAATTAAAGCTACAATTTTGAATATATATATTAGGAAAGTTAAAAAAAATACTATAACGTAAAGTTTAAAAATAAAAAATTAAAATATATATGTTTGATTTGTAATTGAGGGTATAATACAACAAAATATTAAATTATGCTATACATTAAAATTTTTAAATAAATAATTTTTTATTAAATTACGTAGGTTGAATGAAATACTATTAGATTATAATTTATTTTAATTTTAGTTATATAATTATCATATAATTATATAATTAAGATTATATCTGATAACTCTATCGTGAGGCTCCATGGCTCTGTTTCCTTTGGGGTGCGGACGGATAAGAGAAAAAACTCCCCGTGGAAATAAAATCTTTCGACCGAAGGAAGAGAAAAGAGAAAGAAGTGGGGAGGAAAGCCTGGGGAAAGGAAGAGGAAAAAGTGAAAGAAAAAACACGATGAAAAGCAAAGGCAGGGAAAACAAACGACAGAGGTGCCGGAGAGGATCGACGAGACCCACGGCTGAGGCAGGTTCGCCCTTCCCGCAAGCCGTTTCCTTGGGCGTCTCCGTCCATGTCAGGCGGGATGCAGTGGGAGAAACAGATCAGGCCTCAGGGCGTCGGCGACTCTCCTAGCCACGGCGGCAAGTCTGTCCAATCTCCTTCCCAAGCTGAATTTCCCACTGATAATCCGCTCCATGAGATTCAATCCAAATACACCCACAAAAATCAGAGAATAAATTGATCGCGTCTATTCTTCCATGATAAGTAAACACGGAAAAAGATATACAATCCATAATTCTTTACGAAATAAACAGTAGAAATCTTACAGATTTTTCCTCAGATTTAAAGTTTTTAAATCTGTCCTCCTACGTAAACTAACCATTACAGTTTAGGATTAGATTACGGATTAAAATTTAGGGATTAGATTATAGTGTTAAAATTTAAAAAAAAATTATAATAAATTTTTTTAAAGTGTTTATGTATTATAATATATCTATTCAGGGTTTTAGGATTTAAGATTTATAAATTTTTTAAAAAAAAAATTAAAAAACAAGATCGCCTTATACTTGTCCCAGGCGTCTTGACCAAGCCGTCACAGTCCACACTGAACAATTCGTAGGGTAGCAGTTATATATAAAGTAAGAAAATTATATAACATACATTTACTGTGGGTGACGCTCATTTTTTTTAATCAGAAGTTCAGATCTGTTATATCATAATCACTGGATCATACCCGATCTAGTGATTATGATCCGTTAGATCTGAATTACTCCTTTCTTTTTTATTTCATTAATATGATCTAACGGATGGAGATCTCTGGATCAGAAATAGTCTAGTAATCTTTGGTCCAGAGGATCTTTTTTATCAGGACGCTGAGAATGAGCAAACCATAAATTTCTGATCTATCCTTGGACCAATACACATCAGGATCAGATGAAGAGAGATCAATAATTAGATTTACTTTCGATCTCATGACTGATGTGTATTGGTAAGGATGGACTACGGATTATGATCTTAAACATCCCAACTGGCCCAAAATTACGGAAGTGAATCGGGAAGTTTCGGGCGCTCAACTAAGAGAGCGGCCGACGTGGCAGCAGAGGGTGAGTAGAACGTGGGCTCCCCACTCTCCCGGGATAAAATTCCTGTGATTTTGGCTTAAATACCATTTGAAATTCCTTATCTTATCTGTGACAGGTGAGGCACATAAGAGCTGTATCAGACTCGATGCTCGTCGGAAGAACGGCGAGGGCTTCAAGCTCATCCTACAGCTTCTCGACTGGTAACACCAAATAAAAAGGTGAAAATAATTAGGACTGCAATTGATTTGCAAGACAAATATTGCAGAACTTGCTCACAAACTCAATATCATTCTATTTCAATCTCAATTCCTGTACACCCACTCGAATAACAGATAATGGAAAAATATACATCTCGAAAGTTGTTGGCTTCAGTTTAAGAATATAGATACAATCGTCAGCTCTTTAACTATAGTAGCTAAGGAACAAGATCCCAATGAAATCTAAGAAAACTATTGAATTATATAAATATCATGTATAGATTGCTTGCCAAAGGATTGTTTTCTGCAAGACTCGACCTCGTAATCACGAAAATTGCTCGACCTAAAATAGAGTGCTGCTATTCCTTACTGCTCAATTGCTTGGCAATGATTGGACGGACATCATCAACATCAACCAATGTCTCGAGGAAGAGAAGTAATTGGACTAGAGCTTCATCGAATGGATCACCAAACCAACTCTTGATTGGTATCCCATTATTGACTTGCAGACGAAACACCTGAAAATACAAAAGGAAACTGATTAGTGGATTTATAGTTGCAACATTGGTTTATCTTTGAGATAACAAGGCAAGAAAAAATTGTAATTAATGTATAATTTGGTGCATAAATTCTTGCAACGCAGTTGAGAATGCAATTGTTGTGACGTCCGTAACTTAGTTATCTTTTGCAAAATAACATGCTTCAGAACTGATAGAAATCCTAAATATATAGATGAGATTCAATACCTGTGGAGTATTGTCAACTATGGCAACTTTGGCTAGGTCAATTCCCAAAATGGTTAGATCCTTTGTATAATTGCCGTCAGAGAAGACACATGATTCGCGGTAAACACGCTTTGATATTATGTTCCTGTCTGGATCCAGTATGTCCAGTAGCTTTTCAGCATATATACTTTGGCTGGCAGTGAATATGATGATTTTGAACATTTGTGCCACCCTTTCGAGAAACAATTGAAGGAATGGTCTTCGTCTTACATATACTGTATGATGTTTCATGTCAAAGAAAATTGGAAAGGTGAAATCTGCATCGTCACAGTGTTCCATGGTAGAATGAACCAAGGTTTCTGCATAGACAAAAAGAACCAAAGTTTAGAAACTTTCACGGTTGATATTATGTTCTCTATAACAGTGTTTGAGGAGGATTCACCTTCTAACTGTTTCACTTAAAATTAATCTAACTGTTTCACTTAAAATTAAGAATAGTAAAGAAAATAGACCACATACGCAGATATGACACCTGAAGAATTCTAGATTAAGGAAACAAGAAAAAAGTAATGAAGGGTTCTTACCATCCAGATCAAGCACAAGAGTTACTTGCCTCTTGTTTTGTGCTTCGGATGGTAATAAAATGGATGAAACAGCCTCTGGTAAACATGTTAAAGTTTTCAAAGGTAACTGTTGATTGCAGTAATCTATTTCTTCTAGATTGCCAAAGTCACAAGTAAGTTCATTTTCAGGATGAGTTGCTAAATACAAGCATGCTTCATCAAAGTTCATGTTCTCTTGAACTGATTCCGCTTCAAGAATACTACCAGTTTCAAATGCTCTATAAGGGGAGGGCACTATCATGCATCCACCCACCATGTCAATCATTATGTCAGAATTCATAAATTCATAAATGGGGAAAGTGGAATTTAAGACATCCACAACTTCAATGCTACTGTCAAAGGGTAAGGTATAAAGGCTATCAGAATCATAGAAATTTGATAAAATGCAGCTATGATATTCATCAGTGACAAAGATTCCATCTTCACTTTCATCTGCAACAAGATGAGGCAATCTGGAGCATTCATATTTGTCTGCAAAACACAGAAAATATGGCTCAGTAACATTTTCTTTCATCATTTTAACAGATTATTGTCACCTATGAAAGAAAAAGACAGACGTGAACATAATGAATCAAATAAGAATTGAGAAAAGTGATATCACTTCTCAGTTCTTGCATTCCATCGACAATATGTCAATGAAGTTCCCAGGGGTTTTCAATCAACCTCATTTACATTACCCAATATCTTTCACCAACTGTAATTCCATTTGTTTTTTTTACTTTTTACATTTGTAAAATCGAATACAATATAAATATAATGAAAGTTCTACATCATTTTTGTCGATCGCATGATAATCATGTTACAAGGTTTTCACAAAGGACGTTCATCTGTGCTTCCATGGCAAATAGCATTTCATGGCATGGAAACCAATTCTATTGTGATTCTTCTTCAAGCTCAGCAATCATGTAAATGGCGTGCGCCAAATACTCTAACAGGAATGTGAAGGTAACCATGAAAACAATCTTACACATACGGATATTTTCATAAACTGACGATGTTATTGTTATGTAAATGGATGTTATTGTTATGTAAATGAATAGATTGGAGTCATGAGATGTCACCAAAAGGATAATGTGTCTGTTTAATGGAGTTAACAGATAGGCATGTAAAATTATGACATTAAACAACTCAATACCTTGACCACTGTGATTTAGTGACTTCATCTGGGATAGACCATCCTCAAGGTTTGGTGAGATTGATTCTACATCAGGTAGACTAGAATCCTGCAATTATAAATTATTACAAAAAAATCCTAACAGAAAAACTTACAAAGCATTCAAATATTTAGAAACAATGGCAGAGAGATGCCTTGAGTAACCATGAAATGAGTTACATTAACTATTATTGAAGTTCATATCAAAAACACATATTCGCAGAGAAATGCCATGACAAATCATGGTTTTGAAATCTCTCAGAGAGAACAGCAATAAGCAAGAACATTGCACTCACGGCAAGCTACGCAAGCTAGGAGGGCCATATCATATAAACCAATTTAACAGGACAGGCATGACATTAGAAGCAATGTTGTAATGGAGACAAGGCAACCTCCTCTTATAATTATGTGGGAGCCTCTTAGACATGCTTAAGTATAATTATAGAAAGCAGTGACTGTGAATTTGGAAGGACACCACATATTGGTCATATATGGCATATCTAGCATGCATATATGTAATTAAAAAAATGCTCATTTGAACTAGTTTACACCAATCTAAATTGACTTAAAACCCTAAGGTACCTTCTATTTTAGCTTGCAAGCATAACCTCAAACATTTATTGCAAGTGATACATACTTTATATATATGTGCTACTTATATATATGAATTTGTTTTACATTGTTTTTTTTAATATTGACCACACATATGGCCTTGCATACGACATATGGGTTAGATCAAGTGCATACTGCCTTAATATTAAGAAAATTTGTCTTTAAGTGTCAAAGAAACATAATCTTGGTCGTTTGCCACTTTGGATAAGATTGTGTTTTTCCTTGGAAGCTTACATATTCATTAGTTAGATATCAATGTGGGTAAAATTATTGCAAACTCGAGTGATTTTCTAAAGCAGATCCTTTGTTTGAAGCTCATATCACCAACTCATCAAGAATATTAGCCTAGATGAATACAATATAATGTATAATGTGATTAAATGCCAAATTATGCCCAATCAATTGATCTTCCCAACAAACTGACTGCATAATACTATTAAAATAAGCATGCCATATGAATGGACACTCAAATGATAGATAACTCAATAATATTGTAAGAGAAAACACATTAAAAGATAACTAGTGTACCTGTTTTGTCATTGATCCAGGATCAGACAAAAATGAGGGCTTCAGTGATTGAATAGAGGTTCCATTAAGTTCAGCCATTGTTGATTTGCATATAGATACTTCAACATTGGTAGAAGCTGCAGTTTCAGACTTAGAATGCAACTTTGCACAAGCTTAGCCATAAATATAGGCAAGATAGGCCCGCAAAATAAATAAAAGAACTTTCTATACTACAAAAGTAGAAATTTTTGCCAATTCAGAACTTGAAGGCTTAAATCTTATTTTCACCACAAATATTCCCATTTATAACCCCTATCCATTCCTTCATGAAGTGGCCAGAAATGAAAATTGCATATTTGAAGACACTAAAGTGAATAACTATCTTTGCGCTATTCTCTTGCACAAGTATGGCAAGAGCAAGCAGATTTATGTAAGTGTGCACGCAAAAAACAATGCTTGAAATAAAAAATCTATATGATACCGAAACTTAAAAGAATGCATATATACCTTTGCTATAAGTGTTATTTGAGAAAGGTAAATTAGAGAATACTACTATATGCACTGATGCTTGATTATTTAAATATTAATTCCTTAATATATATACCTTTACCTTCAAATCAGTGTTATTTGAGTAAAGTAAATTAGAGAATACTGCTACGCACTAGTACTGGTGCTTGATTATTTAAATATCAATCCCTTAAAATTCAAAGAGCTGATCCGCACTTCTGAATCACTTGATCCCCTCTCTTATAAACAGACATAATTAAACAAAACAAAAACTTTAGTATAACTTGTTTGCTTTCTATTTCAAAAGTACATTACAAATGTGGCTCACCATCATGATGGGTTTGGGAAAAAGTATCCAGTTGTGCTCCTTGTTGAAGCGCCTTGAATTGATTTTCTGAACTTTTTGATATTTTAACAGATTTACGACTTGTGTGAAGATCATACAACCTTTCAGAATTTGATTTGCTTTTTATTCTAAAGGCGGGCATTTGAGCTACACATATAATTTAACTTGAGAAAAATGAACTGCAAAAAAGGACAAGAAACACATCTTTAGGATGGATTACATAAGCCAGAAACCTAAAGCACAGTAGTAAAAATATAATTAAAAATGGAAAGGGAATTATCATTATGGGGACAGAAATACAGTTATAATTGGTTAGAAACACAAGCCGAAAAACTGGATATAAACTTTAAAAAAAGATGACTGAAGTAAAAACATTGCAAGATTACATGTTTAACACTGATCAGTTTTATAAGATAAACATAAGATACAACTCATTCTTAAACTATAAGTCTCAAACGCGCGAGTAGCTTTATACCAAAACATGGTTGAACATTGAAAGCATGTACTATGGTATAAGAGGCCCTTAAGCCATTAAAATGATCGATGAGAAGAAATTAAGGTCAATACAAATTGCTCAATCATAAAGTGCTGATTAATTATCCTAACAGTCATATACAGCAAGAAAAAAGAGACAAAGTATAATCATCTACTGATGATGTTGCCAGAAGGTTGTCACAAAAAGAAAAAGAAAAAAAGAAAAAACAACAATAACAATAATGATCTCCATCTCGATGCGTTGATGCTTATATAAATAGTTCAAATTAGTAATAGAACTACCACAGTGCAACGACGAGAGGGTACTGAATTACTTCTGAAAGGATAAATTAAAAACAGATATAAGAAAATCTACGCCAGCACTAGTTGCAACTTACCTCAGCAGACAAAATAATAGGTTCTACGGTTGTCAATATTCACAAGTGGAACTTCAGCTAAATCTACAATTACCTGATGGAAAGAATCAGTAACAAGAGACAGTCAAGTGAAACTGGAAACGGATTAAAACACTAAGAGACATACTTAGCACAAAAATTAACATAATTATAGAAAATTAATAAACAAGAGTTATCGTATAATAAATTAAGAAAAACCTACGGAGATTACTGTTGCGTCTGTTAATCTCGTTTGTAGGGGTGGGTATAATTTGGTTAAAACCGAAAAAACCGGCTGAACCCAAAATTCGGTTTTTTTGGTTCGGTTTTTTCAGTTTTTGGGCCGGTTTTGGGGTAATTTTTTTGAAATCCGGTTATTCGGTTCGGTTTGCGATTTTAGCTCCCAAAAAAACGAATAACCCGAACCGGCCGGATTATATCTAAAATATAATTTTTTTTAATGGATATTGGGCTATAAGTGGAGTAGTCTAATTTTCTTACTTAGTTATCGCTTTATTAGTGGGTCATTGTAGAGTACTTTAATTAGTTAAGGGTTTTATGGAACTCACTTTTTGCTTGCCGAGTCGGAGTCGAAGTCGCCGTCGCCATCGCTTACTCACTTTCTTCCTTGCTTGTAGGCGGTAGGAAGCTTGATTTGTTTTATTAGAGATCTAGAGTTTTCCACTTCTCCATTCTCCCCTTCATTGCACATCTGTCCAACCATCCAGGTACTCAAAAAGTCAAAATTTTAATAATAAGCACTTTATTTCTTTTGTTGTTTTGTTTGTTACGATGTTGTCTGATTGTCTCTACTTTGACTTTTTATTACATTTCAATTTTAAATATTGATCCTATTGTTTTATCATTGTTTTTTCTTTTGATTTATACCAAAAAAATTCTATATTGTTAATAGATGGCAGAAAAAGACAGTATGATCGATGAAAGCAAGGGTTCAAATGATAACACGCCTAATCCTTCATCTGCGGATTCGGTTGATGCTAGGAAAAAACGAAAACCTGTAAGAAC
>JBAMIB010398747.1:0-20498 GCA_037177415.1 Kaempferia rotunda | reverse complement strand
TGAAATGGTGGGCTCCATCATTATGTATCTTTCCTTGAGGTTCTCCTTAAGCTTTTTTCCTTAGTGTATCATTGCTCTATATATATATATATACATATATATACATATACATATATATATATACATATATATACATATACATATATATACATATACATACATATATATACATATATACACAACTTTTGTCTCCAAAAGAAAAAATGAAAATCATTTGGCATGGAAGCCGCAATCTTTCAACTACCAAAAGAAACAAAAAAAAAAAAGGCAAAAAATCGCTTAGAAAAGAAATATATTAATCTTCTATATGAGAAATAAATTAATCTTCCAAAATAAAGTGATTTGCTACAGACTCCAATAAATATTTTTCTGAATATTCCTACAAATATTGTGATGAACATTTCGACAGTTATATATACCTTAAATTATATAAATTGATATATAATTAATTATTGTATTTATTAATTACCGTATTAATAGATTAAATTTATTAACTTTGAGTCATGCTAGAGTATTAGTTGTCAATAGGAACAAGTTTAGAGTTTTTCAAAATGTCCAGGATAGGTTTATCACTTTGGTTACCATAGAAATATTATTTTTTTCTTAATTATCTAATTTTTGTTTTTAAAGAAGGGGAGCCTTAGCGCACGGAAATAACTTCTTGCAAAATAAGGTAAAACTGCGTACAGTAGACTCTTTTTTGGGACCCCGCATTGGAGCTTTGTGCACCAGATTGTCTTATCTAACTTTTTTAAAATGATGTGTAGATAAAAAAGGACACAAAGACATCTATCCCATAATTTCTACTTGGATATGTACATATTGACATTGAAACTGTTCCATTCCAACAAAGACTCAAAATCTGACATAGTTCAAAATTTCAAACCTTACTAAAAATATTCTAATACTCAAGGTTTAAAATTTTGACTCGTGCATGAGTTTTGGTTCCGGTCTGGAATGATACGATTTTGGTACCGTATCATGTCATGCTGATACAATGTTGGTATTTTTTTAAAAAAAGTTAAATATAAGTGTATATTAATTTAAATTTATTAATATTTGACCTTGCCTAAGAAAACAGTCTTGACAAAGTTATCACATAATTGAATCGTGGTAGAGATGTATAGCATTCTGCAAGTTGTTATGAGATTCTCAATAATTTTGCCTATGTATGTCATTATGACTGTTCTGATTTCAACAGAACAATTGTTTTCTTCTTTGGATATTAGAACAAAAATGACCACTGCATTGTCTTCCTAAGATTAAATAAAAATTATGCTACATTTGTTTACCATCATATGCTTATCCTAATATCCTTTTACAGATTGTCTTTTTGCCAAAAAGGTTTGGCATGTGCAAAATGCTGGTGCGTCTGCTGTGCTTGTTGTTGATGACAAAGATGAACCTTTGATAACCATGGATTTGCCTCGTGAGGATGATGAAGCTGCTAAATATATTCAGAACATTACAATCCCCTCTGCTCTTATTGATAAAAAATTTGGTGAACAGTTAAAGAAGGCTGTCCGAAGTGGTGAAATGGTCATTGTGAACCTTGATTGGAGAGAGGCTGTTCCCCACCCTGATGATCGTGTGGAATATGAATTATGGACTAATAGCAATGACGAGTGTGGTGCTAAATGTGACATGTTAATGGGATTCTTGAAGGAATTCAAGGGTTCAGCTCAGTTGCTTGAGAAAGGTGGCTATAGCCAATTTACACCTCATTACATTACCTGGTACTGCCCTCAGGCTTTTATTGCCAGCAAACAGTGCAAGTCACAATGCATCAACAATGGGAGGTATTGTGCACCTGATCCCGAGCAAGATTTTAGCATTGGTTATGATGGAAAGGATGTAGTCATTGAGAACTTGAGACAACTTTGTGTATTTAGAGTTGTAAATGAAAGTAAAAGGTCCTGGATTTGGTGGGATTATGTGACTGATTTTCATATAAGGTGCCCAATGAAAGATAAGAAGTACAACAAGGTGTGTGCAGAAACTGTTATGAAGTCTCTGGGTAGGTGCACTTCCTGAATTAAATTGGATAAAATAGGTGTTTTACATTTTTGATTATCGGAAAGCTTGCATGTTTTACATGTCTGTTGATATCTTCTTCCAGAACATGTGCTTTGGAGCTGATGTGATCAGATGCTATCTTGTCTCTCTTCTTAGTGTTACAATGATACTATATTTTTTTAGTTAGATCTTGTAGGAATTTATTATGCCAATCTGGTATCCTTTTAAAAATGGGAGCTTATAAATAATATATCTTCTAGAATGTGAGTTTGCACATCATAAATAAGGACCTACATGACATTCTTTTCTGAGCAGGGATAGATGCTAGGAAGGTTGAACAGTGTATGGGAGATCCAAATGCAGATCGAGACAATCCAATATTGAAGATGGAGCAGGATTCTCAGGTCACTTTTTAGTTTTACTCAAATTTTTTTAGTTCTGAAATCTTTGGGTGATGATTTTATTTGACATTGATGCTTTAGTGCTGTGCCTGATGGAAACGGGAAATCTAATTTGATACCTGTTTTTTAAACTACAGTATTCCTGTCTGTAGGTAGGAACAGGTTCTAGGGGGGATGTTACTATATTACCTACACTTATTGTTAACAACCGACAATATCGAGGTTGGTCTTGGGTAATTCAAAATTTTAAAATCTTTGAGTCAATACAGTAATGAAACCCAAAATTTCCAGGAAAATTGGAGAAAAAGGCTGTATTGAAAGCAATCTGTGCTGGTTTTGAAGAAACTACTGAGCCAGCTGCTTGTTTGAATGATGGTGAGGCTCACTAAATTTGCACTAATTTTATAACTGTAGATGAAAAAAGAACTTTCTTTAATGCAATTGTTCTTGACACAGATATAGAAACAAATGAATGTCTGAATGATAATGGTGGGTGCTGGGAAGACAAAGCATCCAATATTACTGCCTGCAAGGTACTAATTTAATAACTTGCCTAATTTTTTTTCTTTTATAATGGCTTTGTCTTTCAGGATACATTCCGTGGCAGGGTCTGTGAGTGCCCTGTATTCAATGGTGTGCAATTCAAGGGTGATGGCTACAACAATTGCGAAGGTAATCTTTTTCTCCCTTAAGAATTAAAACTTTATATGAATTTTAATCAATTCAAGTAAGATATTTGACTAAACTTAATGAAAGTGAGTTAGGCTAAAATGTCTTCTAGGTCAAAATGTTTTTTTTTTTTGGGTATTTCTTGCTGCATTTCCTGATGATGTTATTGTCATTTATTTATTTACTTTTGGATAAGTAAATTTTATAGCTCGATCCAAGAGTGTAAGAATTGACCATTAGGAGTGACTTTTGTGTGACAAAGAATCAGATCAGAGTGCACTCTCAATGACCAGTATACATGAATTTGCACGCTCCTGAAAATCTTCTCCTAATCTGATTCTCATCAAAGAAACTTTTATTTCTTGTTCTCCATACATGGTATACCATAGAAAACAAAGCAAGATGACGAGACTTTGTCAACATTCTACTCCGACGATAATATCTCCAAAAGATCCTCATCATCCGCCGGTATGTGGACATCTCCTGTCCCATTTGTAGCCAATCTTTCATCCTCCTCCATAACTCCGCTATAAGGGCGCACCCGAAGAATATATGCTCCTGTGACACCAACACCTGCACTGTCGGTCCTCTAGGTACTCTTGTTCGTCTCTCGTGGGTAGTCTCCTCAGTGCCAACATTCAGAGAGTAACTACATGACTCGGCGGTACATATATCTTCCACACTGTTCGGCCCCATGGCTTCTTAGGACTAGGTTACCTAAAGAAATCATATGCCTGAGTCACCCCACCATTCCGAAAAAACTACTCTGCTAGCTTCTGTCTAACAACCTCTAGTGACCCAGCATCTAATAATAAGAGATTTTGTATCTGCAACAACAGCTTGACCAGAGGGGAATATGTGTTGGCTGCCTCCTAGGTCCATAAATCTGCACGCCTCAGGTAGGTGTGATGGACCCACTTTATCCAAGGTGCATCGTGATTAGCCTGTATCCTCCAAAGTACCTTAGCCAAGAGGGCTAAATTCCAAGCTTGCAAGTCTTTGAATCCCAAGCCTCCATCCTTCGGTTTACACATATCTACTTATGATATTGGAGGATCCTTAGATGTCCATATAAAAGACCTGCAAATGCCCTAGATGCGATCAACAATGCCAAGGGGCAAAGGAAGGATGGATAGCCAGAACACTTAACCCCCTGTAAGCTTGACGTGATTAGCTACGCCTTGCCAGCATATGACAAAGTTTTTTTCGGCCAAACATTGATCCAGTGGACCAGAGAGTCAAGTAGGGGCTATAATCATAAAGTTGGAGGTGCACCACCGCTAGTGGGATCCCGAATATGGGAAAGGCAATCTCTTCTTGAAAACCAGTGATGGTAAGAATTTGCTGGCGTGTTGAGTCCACAACTCCAGCCAAGAATTTGACTTCAGCCTATTAACTTGAAGTCTAGCCGTTGTACCAAAATCTAATAAAAAAGTAGTTAGCACATCTACCGATCTACGGATGCTACATCACCTCGACTGAAAAGATTATTTGTTCTACAAGTATTCATTTGTTGAATCAGTGTTTATCTGTGCTGTGTGGATCTGCCACTTGCTTAATGAAGAAAAATAATATATGGTAGAAACAGATTTTTCATATACAACATCATTTGCTCATTATAAGAAGTTATTTAATCGGTCTGTTCATAACTTCATGTTCTATATTTAGAAGGATACTAAACTTCCTCTTGTATATCAGTTGAAGGCCAACTCTTATGAGGTATTTCAGTGGCTTTATTTGTCGCACTCACATTTCTGATTGGTCATGGAAATCATACACATTATCCAACTACTTTATCCTGATAACTTAATTATGCTAATTCATTTTGAGTCAGTGACTTGAAATCTCTGAATGAAACTTTTCTTCTAGAGAAAATAGAATAGAGAAAGTGTTGTGAGGACCGGGGTTCCAATTCCAACTTGCTACCTGAAGCTGACTTCCAACTAATGAATTAAATCTCGTGTTTCAGTTATGCATGAACTGAACTTGTTTCATCTGCAGGTCAAAATTATTAAATTTAAACCAACAAATTAGAAGGGTAACTCAAAAGAAAATAGTTATACATTGCTTCAAGAAGGAAAATTCTGCAAGACATTAGTAAAAGCAGAGAAATTTGTTAAGAATTCTTTTTAAAGTCGCTTGATATTTTTGCCTTAGCCAACTGAGTCATGTTGACTATTTTTTAAAACATCCATACGATGGGTATTGGTCTTCATATCACATATGTGATGCCATTCCCTATCAAAACTGCCTCTGTAGCCGCTAAGGCCACTTTTTTGAACAATTCTATCTATGGTGTTAATGGGACAAGAACCATAATGAAGGTCTATTTGTTATACCCAATGATCTCTCTTGTTAATCATATTGCATATATTTTTTGAACAACCAACAACCAAGGGCTATATGAATCCTCCTACACCATTGAGTACATTAAAATATTAAATGGCAAAGTCTAACATATATTGCTAGCAATCTCGCATCTTCTCCCTGCAATCTGAGTCCCTTTAGTGACATGAACCCGTTCGACAGTTTAACATGTGGATTAGGATGGTAGGTAAGGGAAGGCTGGCAGACTTCTTAGTAAAACTTAAGGATCTGAAAGTGATGAATAAGAACTACTAGGTTTTCTTCCTATGCATGCTGTTGTTTCTCTTCCTGCCCCACCTATTGGGTGACAAACTGGCTCCATCTTTTACCAATAGAATAAACTGAGACATATTTTGCTTACTAAATCTGTATTTGGTCCATAGCCAAACTAGAACAATGCTGATTTAATTAAGATGGTTAAAATTTGAACTTGTCAATAATGAATTGGTAATTTATGGTACCTTAGAGCTAACTCAAAGGAATAACCATTATCAAGAAAAACTTGCTCTACAAATAAATAATCTTATACTCACGTGTTGCCCAATAGCCACTCAAGTGCGGTGAGGCTCATGCACCTCAAGATTATTCCAAGAGAATGCTAGCCAGGTGCTGTGCCATATGTATGCCAAATGATGTTGATTTTAATGACTGTTTTGGGTGCCTGAACAAAAGGAAAAACAAGGCTTGTATTAAGATTATAGGCTTTCTATTAATTTCCAAGATTAATTGACAACCACAGACCCAACATTTGTTTAGTCGACCTGCTTATTCATCATCAAAAGTATATGCTTCCCAAACGCTTCCATTATGGAAGTCGTCATAACAATCAACCATGTCCAATGATGTTGTCAACAATCAATAGTTTAATCTATTTTGTAGCATGTCTCTAAAAACATTAGAAATAGAATAAAGGGAAGATGAAGTGATGGCTGTAAAGGAGGATGAGGGGTGTGGTGATTAAGATACATCCTATTCTATGTTTTTATGTTTGCCACAGCGTTTACATGTGTTTTACCATGTGCATTTCTAGATAAAGTGTGTTGCAGAAAAGACAAGTGATTGTTTTTTAACAAAAGGACCTAAGAGTTGTGGAGATGGTTACAAAAAGCAGAAAGTAATAGTAGAGATGACATATGTTCTATGATTCTATACAAGAGTAGAGAAGGGATCCACCGTTAAGTTTTATTAATGTCACAATCATAGCTGGCAAAATTGGTCAATACTAATCTGGATCCCCTGAGTTAGATCAGCTTGGCAATGGCTAATTCAATTTCTTTTGGAGAAATAAGCATCTCACAGTGATTAACGGTTTTTTTTTAGAAAAAGTAGAGTTCCAAAAATTAATTTGTATATTATAAAATTGATGGAATCCACTTAAATTTGGTCAATTGTAGTAAAAATGGATGAAATCCAGTTAAAAATATGACCATATTTAGATAACCTTAAAAACTTTACTGATATAGTCTTTTCTTTCAATCTAAGTTTGATTGTTAAAGAACTAGCATACGAAGGAGAGGAGTTCTTTATCACAAATTGTTTAGTTTTGCCACAACTTTAGAGTTACAAGATTGAAGAACACTATTTCAACCACGATATCACTTGTTAGACTTGATGTCGTAGCCATCTTTCTCAAGCTCATTATTGATCAAGCAAGGTTATTATGGATCAAGAGTGCTTATTGTGGCCCCCCGGGTATGGTGCAGAGGTAAAAGCATTCAACAAGCTCCCAAACACTCACGGTTCAAATCCCAGCTATGGCGTACTGTAGGGCATTTTCCTCCGATGGGATGAAAAATGCGGGAAGTTGGTTGTTGGGCGTAGACCCGCTTGTGCTTTCGGATTTACTCGGTGGGCGAACCGGGGGAAGGCCACCCACTTCCAGGATTAGTTGAGAGCCGAAGGCCCAGACACTTGGATTACCTGGATTATCAAAAAAAAAAAAAAAGAGTGCTTATTGTGGATTGAGATAGAATGCAATAAACTCTTGCAATCAACAATGATCGTTAAAATGTTCTAAAACATAATCCTAGTTAGGGACCAATCCAAACCTTATAATGAATATTAAAAATAGCCCTTGAACTTCTATTAAAAATATTTATATTAACAATCTGATCCTATTGAACATTCTATACTAAAAATATTTTTTTATTATTGGTTATTATATTTTTATTATTTACTAATTTTATACTATTTTTATTTATTATTTACTAATTTTATGCTAAAATTTTGTCATTATTTGGATATTTCATTATATAATTGGATATGTCATGATTTATAATAGTCAATCTTATGATTATAGAACTTCAGTTGTATTCTGTTATATGACATAATTCTATCACATCTTTTCTTAGTTTTTTTTTTAATTTTTCTTTCTGATAGGGGTGGACATCTATAACTTGAAACCAATAAGCCAAGTCGAAGCAAACACAGCCAAAATGAAAAATTCAGTTTATTAGTTTATTGATTTAATTTTAATTTGGATACTAGGTAAAATTTTCAATTTTTGTTTGGTTTCTGTTTGAACATGCATGAAGCGTTAAACCCTATCTGAACTACTTGGATTTTTTTAAAAAAATATGTATATATAAACAAATTATTATATTAATTATATGATTTCTTTTTATTATTTGTTTTTAGCTTTTCTAATCAACATAAACCATTAATTCTAATCTTTTTATTGTTAATTTCTATAGAACTGTTGTTTGGAACTAGTTTTTAATTAGTTTTGGTTAATTTATTTTTATTTTTTTAATTAATGGTTTCAAATCAAACGAAATTGAAATATTTGGTTTCGTTCAAATCAACCAAACTGGTTTAGGTTCAGTTTCAGTTTGGAACATATGCCTATACTGATACAATGACCTAGGAATTCTTTAGGTGTGTATGTGCGCACACATACTAAAAAGGGCAGTCCAAAGCTCCCGCCAATTCGGATCCCAGGGAAGGATCAATTATACGTAGCTTTACCCCGCTTTGCAAGAGGTTATTTCCAAGACTTGAACCTGTGACCTTCAAGTCACACAACAACTTTTACATTGCTCCAAGGCTCCCCTTCATGTGCGCACACGTACTCACATTCTAAAAAGTTTCTGATATCTTACACTTTATGAGATCTTATACTTTTTGCAAAAATCTTAGTGCCTTAGCAGAAGAGAAAGCAGTTTTCTAGTCAATTCTCTCACATCCTCATTGCTTGTCAGTCTGATACAAGTTCATTGCTTGTTACAATTATTCCCATTGTTTAAAAATCCAGACAACATATTAAACCTAGTGCGCATCTAATGCTTTACTTTCTTTTCAGCTATTGGGCCTGGAAAGTGCAGAATAAACAACGGTGGCTGTTGGCATGGAACTCGTGATGGCAAGACATTTTCTGCATGTCAGGTTGGAGCAGTTCTATGACCTTTATTTATGACATTAACAAATTGACTAGTCGAGGTATAGTCTGGTTTTGAAGTGAAACCTTCATGATTTTGTTCTTCCCATTAGTTGTCTTGAAGGGTAGGGATTTCTTTATGCCTCGGAAGACTACTGCTTGGCAATGTGAGAATAATGCTTGGCTTATCCAGAGCTCCTATGGGGAATGAAAGATTGTGTTATTTCAATGGTGCTATATGCTGAGGGCAATTTCTTTGCACGTTGTCTTGGACCTATGGGTTTACTGTTTTTTTTTTATTTATGACAGTTTGACTCAATTCTTAGCATCTAAAAGATTAGAAATCCACCTTTAAGAATATAAATCTTTTTGAACCTTATCTGGCCCGGTGGGTCTTCAATTTGTCACTTGCTAATGGACTGAAGTCTCCTAGATTAATACCACTGTTAGGCTACTAAACTATGGCTACTTGCTGATTGTAATTTTATACCTTCTCATGGTTTTGATCTATTTGAAACTATCCATGCAGGAATCTGTTGATATTAAATGTCAATGCCCACCTGGATTTGATGGTGATGGTGTGAAAGCATGCGAAGGTAAGATCAATTATTTCTTCTATCTTGCAAGTCAGGTTGTATGAAAATAATTTTGAATGTACTGAATAGTTCATTGTTCTGACAGAGCAATAGATAGTTCCTTTCTTATTTGATAGGTAGCAACTTTTCATTTCTCTAATCCTTATCATTTTTCTCCCTTGAGTAGACATTGACGAATGCAAGAGGCATACAGCTTGTCAATGCCCTGAGTGCAGCTGCAAGGATACCTGGGGAAGTTATGAATGCACCTGCAGGGGAGACCTTTTATACATAAGAGAGCATGATACTTGCATAAGTGAGGCTTAAAGTAAATTTGCACATAGGAGAAGAGAGTCATCTAAAACTTATTTCAATGTATGCACTCCTTGATGTATTGTACAGGTAAGAGAGCCAGTGACGCGAAGGCCACATGGGCTGCTGTTTGGGTGCTTCTGATAGTATTGGCTGTTGTTGCTCTTGGAGCATATGCTATATACAAGTACAGATTAAGGGTAAGTAACAGGATCCATCTAATTGTATTATCCTTTCATATGGGATATTTTTACTTGCCAACTATTTTTTTTGGAATCCTATGCTACTAGCCTACTACAAATGATTCGTAGTAGGGGTGATCATGGTTCAGTTTATCAGTTTAGTAAGGAAAACCGAAACTAAACCAATATATTTCACTTTGGGATTTTCCAAACCAAACCTTTGGTTTGGTTCCTAACCCAACTGAAATTTTTGGTTTGGTTCAATTTGAAACTGTTAATTAAAAAATAAATATAAATCAACCAAAAATAATCAAAAACTAGGTTCCAGACAACAATTTTATTGAGATTAGTCATACAAATTATTAGAATTTAAAGTGATGTTGATTAGGAAACATAACAAGCAAATAATAATAAGAAATTATATTAATTACCATACTAATTTGATTATATGTATCATACATATTTAAAAATTTTAATGGTTTGTGCAAGTTCTAACTGAAACCAAACTTTAATTTGATAACTTTTCCTAGTTCCAACTTGAAACCAAACCGATAAACCAGTAGACCAAAATTTTCAGTTTGGATCAGTTTGATCCAGTTTGGTTTATCAATTTTGAGTCATAGATGCCACCCTTAGTTTGCAGTCTTATCTTGTCTCGGCTTTAGGTTGGTACCTGGTTTAGGAAATTTGACACAAGATTGATGATTTACAGTTAGTTAAATGGTTTCAAGTTATGTCCAAATAGAAAAGATTGGAATTGGTTGAACCTCTATTATGAACTTTAAACTACTCATTTTCTTGTCTTTTGTGTCACGGATTAACTTTTCTTAAGAGTAGTTTATTTTTAATAGCTGAACTTAAACTGTTTAAATGGTGCTTGAGGCGGCCGCCTAGGCGGGAGGCGGACATCACCCGCCCTGCTTTTGTCGAAGGCGGCCTTTTAAGGCGGTCAAAGCAACGATAGGTTAAAAAAACCCTTTCGGTGCTTTGATTTCAAAAAACTCACCTCCTTCCGCTTTAAACTATCGCAGCTGCTGTTGTCATTGATCATCACCGGTTGCTTGCCGTCATTAGGTTGGACTTATATATATTGAAATCTCGTTTCATTACACTCGGACTGATGGCATACGCAAGCCGTCAGCATGCTGTGACACGTTGCCTAAGTCTGGTGACGAGTACCCGTCACAGGGGACGACAACACGTCGCTTGAGCCCGACGACGGGCCTACATGTGTCGCCGGCTTGGGTGAAGGGGGTGGATGAGTCGTTGAGCCGGGGCGACGAGGGCGGACGCGTCGCCGGGCTCGGGCGACGAGGGCAAATGTGTCGCCGGGCTCGGGCGACGGGGGCAAATGCGTCGCTCTACCCGGCGAAGCGTTCATCACGGTCGGGCGAGGCGTCCGTGGCATGAGGCCTCCGAAGCAAGAAGCTGAAACTTAGTTTTTTTCTTTTTTGCTTAAGGCTGAATCAAATACGTTAGATTAATAATTTTAATCAACTTCGAACTATGATTAAGATAATTTAAATAAGCTTAATTAAAGCCTAGTAAAATTATCATATATATATATATTAACTTTTTTATTTTTAGTTAATATATTTTATATTTAGTTATTAATATGATTATTAATTTTTATTAATATTATGTTTAAAAATAGTAAAAAAATAAATTCAATTGCTTAGGCATCGCCTAGGCTGCCGAGGCGATAGACGGTCACCTACCGCCTCGCCTCCTGCCATTTACAACACTGACTATATACATAATCCAGGAGTGGAACAAGCCATACCCTTGATATTTATCATTCTAGTTCATCACTGGTATTTGGGAATATAACCATATCTTGGAGCGCACATACCAATTTTATCAACCTTTTCATCAATGCTTCACATTGTAAGTAATTACCACTCAAAATCTCTATAGTGCATTACTCTAACTTGTTGGCAAAATCAGTGTAATTTAATATTTATAAAATTAATTTATGGGTTAAAATCGCCTGTGCAATGAAAAATTTTCTTGGTTCAGACAGTATTGGTTAAAACAGTATGTGCCTATGGTTATAAAGTTGGGATCACTTGGTAGAAAAGATAATACCTGCTTCTGTCCTGGTCAATTTTACTTGAAAGTTTGAGCTTCCCACGCTTATTGAAATGGTTTGGAAGATGACAATCTAAATATTATACAGTTCAAGTATGCACCGCGGGTTATTAATTAGACGCTGACAGTTCATAACATTATTGATCCCGTGTTTCTGAGTATTTAGTTTTCTCTAGTATAAGTGCAAGGACAAGCAGCAGCAATACAAGAGGCCATGCTTACAACTATTTATGATGAACATCTCAACTCTTTACTTCAATGGTATTAACTTATTTTGCTATACTTATTTTGGTCGGTGACATATTTACAGGTGGGTTAAGTATTCATTTTTCCCTAATGTTTAACTCTCGTTGCACCACCAAATCATCTTTAAAGTGAAGTTACTGACTTACAAATTCCTGTCATTTGTATAAACAATCTTATTGCTGAATTCGACCTAGCACTAAATTTTCACAAATGTGTAATTCTTATGGAATCTCTCATATAGGAATTTTATGGATCCATCTAAATAGTTCTTGGTTTTTGTAACTAATAAATCAAATGGGGACATGGACTATTATTTTGTGAGTAAATCGTTGTAAATAAATTTCTCAAGTGAATGAGAAATTAATATTCAAGTTTATTCAAGTTACAAAGAGTTGGTCCGATTTAGTTGGACAAGGGCATGAGCTCTTAGATGAGTGTAGTCCATGGACGCAAATGCACGAGTGTTAACCTGGGTATATGTGGATGTTAATTTGTGTGGCTAAACTCAAGAAAATTCTAAGGATGTGTTCAGGCTGTGCATGTAACTTAAGGGTTCATTGCCTGTCGTGCACATGGCCCAAGAGGCACATAACTCAATGGTTGTGCGACCCAGACCAAGTGCAGGCAGTTCAAGCCGCAAAGGCACACAGTAGAACTGCACACAAAAATTGAGGCATCTTAGTGAATAATTGGCAGATTCCTTTGGGAGCATGCATTCATGTTTTTATGAAAAATCCTTTTACTAAAATGTAGGACACCTTTTCCAGCCAATAAAAGTATAGCACAAAATATGGTACACCAAAACCAACCAATCAAAACAATGTGCAATTCTGCAATCAAGGACAACTTGTGCTGCCTTTAATTAAATTATTCAATTAAAGGAAAATTTTAAAAAAGGACACTCTTTAAGTTTGTGTCTTTTTACCCTTGGAAGAAACCTTTTACCTCTATAAATTAATCCCTTATCCTCTTGGTCAAATCACTTAATACTTAAGTTGTAAGTGCTCCTCTTGAGTTCTCTCTCTCTCCTCTCTAAAGAGTTTTGAGGTTTTAAAGTTCACTAGAACTTGAAATTTGAATTGCTCCTATTTTGAGCTATTGATTGTTGCACCTTGGAAGGGGTTTGCTAATAAATTGTACATTTTTGGGCTAAGCAATATTATCTTAAAGAAAGAAGACTTAGCCTTCGCCACAATCTTAATTCACTTATCTGAAGGGATAAGCGGATCTGAAAGTGTGTCGACATCCATAAAGATGATTTAAGCTAGGCCTTGCCTTGTGATTTGATGTGTGTTCGTGTGTGTAAGAACTTGGTGAATATGCACATGGAGATTACTTGACGTGGCTAAGGTTGTGGATACCTAATGGCATAAGTCAATGGAGATTGTAGAAGGGTGGTATGGTTCTGAGAGATCACAAGATAAGGAGCATTGTAGTGTAGTTGTGCCTGGGTAGCGGACTGCATAAGCAAATCCTAAAGAATAATTGGCATGGGGAGAGAACCAAGGGTTCGATGCATTCAAGGGATGAGAAACCTGATAAGAGATGGTTGAGAGGTGGACTATATAAGTGGAGCGTGAAAGATGACATTGGGAGGGTTTGGTTCATCTGAGAGATAGAGATGAGAAACTTTGACAAAAGTCGACCTTGTGGCGGAGAAGTGGTATGGTGAGCTGAGAGTTGAGAGCAAATATACTCGGGTGAGGGTAGTTCTTAACTTAGGCGGACTCAGCCATTGAGTTTGTGGTAGTCTATATGCTAGTCAACTAATGGAATGTTTTAGTAGATTGATGGCTGAGTCAGTTGGTAGTTGACTCATCCAATGAATGTAATGATGTTTCAAAAACTAGTTGACTTGTAATGGTCTAGTTGGTTGATGCCTATGAGTAGTTGACTGATGAAGTTTGGATGAAACAATCATCAACAAAAAAAAAGTTATGGTCCAAGGTAGTTGGTCTGACTGATCCAAATCAGTCTCGACTAATGTTGATGAGCTATATTGATGCTACAAGAAGAAAACTTCAAAGATATAACTAATGTATTAGATACTTATGTGGATATTAATATCTGATGGTACAAATTAATCAACTGATGGGTGCCAACAAAATAATATTTTATCAATTAAACAATTTAAGGAAAAAGCTATTATAAGAGTTCCAAAAGCCATGAATTAAAACGACAATAAAACATATTCAAGCCAACATCTCTATGATTTTATTTGTGCTTTCATGTTAACCCTTTTAATCCTATTGTTAACCTCTTGTGTTAAACCTTTATATGTGCTTCTCCATCTCCTGTGCTGTCATGCTACTTTGAAGAAGAAAATATAGAGGACTTCCAAGAGTGATCCACCTAAAGATCATAGACCATGGAATAGAAGTTGAGTGTTGTTGAACCTGGTAAAAACCTGTGTTAGCGTTGGTGGTATGTGTTTGTGCCCTTCTGATTGATTTCTGCTACTGACATTGTTTTTGTGACCTTGCTTTTAAGATCGTGGCAGGAGTATTAGTTTTCTATTTGTAGGTACGAACAATATTCACCCTCTTTAACGTCCATTCCTTTGATCTACGTGCTCCAAAATATAAGCCACCTAAAGGAGTACATTTACCTCTGAAAAGGGTTCATCTATTAACCTGAAAGTGTGCATCTTCCACTCGAAAGGTGCTTTGATATTTGAAGGGGTGTGCTGAGAATCTAAAAGGGCATAATCTGCATCGCCATACCGTCGCCCCACCAATTCGAGTCATTGATTTATCAACGAGTTAACTAACAGGACTCAACAAGTTGGATTAATCTTATTAATTGAGAGGAAATCCAACACAATAGTCTTAAGACAATATTCACAGTAATAGTAATAGTAATAGTGGGTCCCACTCTTATTGGACAGAATTTGGATAAATTCTCTAGAACTAACATTGTATACTTGGAGAAAATGTACCTCATAGGATGGTTTCAGCGCATATGATGATGAGCCTTAAACAAAGGGAAAATTGATTGCATGGAGAAATAAAGCTTTCGTATACAATTGCAGCAAAAGGTGATTACGCTCACCCTATGTGCTCCTCACAGCCCGTCCCCAAGTTATGTGAAGGAGGTAAAGTGCAACCATTAAAGGTTCATGACGAATTATATAATCGGTATAGTGCAACCATGATAGCCAAGGTTTTATTGGGTTAAACAAAAAAGTACAAAGCATAGAGTGGAGGATGGTTGGTTACCTACCAAGTATCTAAAAAGAAGGCTAACAAAAGGCTTCAAAAATGACCACAACTTTAGCCCAGTGAAATTGGAAGACTAAGGGATGCATGAATATTTCTTGAGAAAAAAAAAATGTAATCCTAACATTCCAATTTAATGTCTGCACTTTGGCTCGGCAAAATCGGAAGACTAAGAAATGCATAATCTCTAGAGCAAGAACTAACACAATCTTAGTCAACACTTCAATTGGATGGCTATTACTTTAGTTTGAGATGATTAAGAGGCCAAATGAGGATACATTGTTCTAAACTAGGATACAATTTTGTGCCATGCAACCTTAATTAGCTTGTTGCCATCAGGAAGGTTGAGGTTCATTAACGATAATATGAGATATGGAGGTTTGAGAAGAAAGATTGAGGCCCTTGTGTTTAAGAACACTACAAAGAGGATTATTTCTCCAAAAGGAGCAACATTTATTAATTGACTATATCCTACTCACATCATTCTACGTGGAATGTGAGAACCACACATGAAGGAGATGCTAAATGTTTTGTTGATAAGTTTGAGATTATTGTTTATGTGTGTGTTGTGTATGTGGAGGTGTTTGGCTACTGTACGAGTACGTAAATTGGGGTTGGAAGACTTGATTCCATATTCGATAGATATGCCATTATGTTCCATATTCAATAGACTTGTTTGGCATTATGTTCCATATTCAATAAATTGGGGTTGTACTTACATTGCAATAACCAAGAAGCTACGAGGACACAAAACAGTGTGAAATGGGAAGTCTAGACATATTAGAAGACTTATTGCCATTTAAGTAGTAGATATCTGGTGGTAGGATTTTTTTTTTTTTTTTCTCAAATATGGAGAATTGTGCGGATCCATTAATTAAAAGAGGCTTACTAAGAGATTAAATATATTGCATGCCTAGATGAATAGGTCAAAAATCAACATATGAATCAAGTAGTGGTAATCTTTCCATGTTGATCACAGATCATAAGATCATGGTTTAAAAAGGGATAACTACAAGAGTTGAGACACCTAAAAGTAATTAGTTTAATTCATTCTAGGGGATAGAAAAGTGCAACATACAATTTAACAAAAGATTCTTAATGATTACTATATTGTGTTGTAGAGGGTACAATGGGGTATTGTATGATACTTATGATAGTGGATCACTTATATAAGTGTGATATGTTACCCGCTTCAAAACCATAAGTACTTATGAATTTCCAAGCATTTTCCTTGACCAAAATAGGCATGGTAGAGAATTTGTAGAAGGGGCAGGGTTTATTGTTTGGGTATGATTATGTTGATTTATACAAACAACTGACAAATCAGGATAGTTTATTGGGCAACCAAATAAATTCGAATCATATTTCCCTATGAAAGATTCAGATCCACAAGCTATCTTTCCTAATGCAAGTCTTCTCTTTGGAATTTTTATTTAATACTTTGTGAAACGTACTCATAATTTACATTGATGTGGGGATTGTTGGAAATTGGTTTTAGTAACTAATAAATCAAACGTAGAGACGACTGTTTCTCAAGTGGATCATAAATTGATTTCTCTAGTAAATGGGAAATTAATGTTGGAGATAATCGAGTTATGAAGGGTTGATCTAATTAAATTGAACAAAGACATGAGCTCGTTAATGAGTGTGGTCCATGGACGTGAATACATGAGCGTTAACATGAGTATGTGTGAATGTTAACTTGTGTGGGACTAAAATTAAGGGAATTCTAAGGACGTAGCCAGACCGTGCACACAACCTAAGGGTGTGCTACTATTCATGCACGTGACCCAAGGGACTTGCAGCCCAAGCTGCACGTGTGGCCCAAGCGGTCTGCTCCCCAATTGACTTCCGACCCCAATTACACATAAAGCCCAATGGGTGTGCAACCCAATAGGTGTCCCATCCTAGCCATGCATGTTGCCCAACTAGCATGCGCCCAATGGCCACGTGACCCAATGGGTGTACACAACCTAAGCCAAGTTCACAGTAGAACTATAAACAAAAACCAAAGCATCTTGGTGAATAGTTGGCATATTTCTTTGAAGACTTACAGATGCATTTTGTGCAGAATCCTTAACTAAAACATGGGGCACCTTTTCCAGAAATAAACCTAAAGCATATAATATGTTACACCAAAACCAACCAATGAGAGCAATGTGCAATTTTTCACATTAGAACAACTTGTGCCAACACTAATTAAATTATTTAATCAAAGGAAAATTTAGAAAAGGATAGGTCCTTTAAGTTTGTGCCTTTTACCCCTTTGAAGAAGCCTTTCACCCCTATAAATTAATTCCCTCTCCTTTTGCTCAAACATTCACTATTTGAGTTATGAGTTCTCTTGAGTTTTTCTCCCTCCCTCTCCCCTCCAAAGAGTTCTGAGGCTTTGAAGTTATCTAGGACTAGAAATTCAGAGTGCTCCTATTTTGAGACGTAGGGCGTCGTTTGTTAGGAGGTAATTGCCAATAAAACGTAATCACCTATGCAAGACAATATCGTGTTAAGGAAAGAAGACTTGGCCTTTGCCTCAACCCTAATTCTTTTATTCGAAGGGATAACCCCACTTGAAAGTGTGTCAACATCCATAGAGATGATTCAATGATTGACATTATTAGATTGATGACCATTAGCTGTAAATTGGTGACTATGCTACTAGAAGGGATGCATCTATCGCCTGAAGGGGTACACTTGTCACTTGAAATGGTGCATCTGCCACTTGATGGGGTGCATCAACCACCCAAATTGGTGCCTTGATAGTCAAAGGGTGTGTCAAGAATTAAAAAGGCCATAATCCCCGTCTCCATACAGTCTCCGCACCAGATTGAGTCATTTACTTATCAATGAGTTGATTGACCAGACCCTACAAGATGAATCAATCTCATTAATTGAGAGGAAATCCGGCACAACATGCAAGACAAGTAATTATATTACCATTTCAAATACATAACCTATAAAGCTATTTCACAGAACTAATAGTTTGAGAAGAAAAGACATCATAAAAGCTGTTATTATTTGATAAGGGACTATAGCAAGTAATACTTAAGAATTTCATTTGTTTTGGTTCAACCCAAACTAGTTTGGATTCATCTTTTTTTCTTTTTTTTAATGACCACGTATATGATGACTGCATATATGCGGCCAGATAGGCCGCCTAGTCTCACATATTAAATAAAGCCTTCCACATGTTTATATGCAATGTAGTCGCTTGATGCAAATCTCTCTGTGGCTGTCTAGACCACATTTCAAACAATGTTTTTTTACTGTAATTTTAATTTTCCCTTGTAGCATTTAGCTTGTAAAATGCTTTAGTTATTATTTTCCCGGTGAAACAACCTCACTACTTGACTGCGAGTTGGATCCTTGCATGCCTCAGCATTAAGATTATAATAGTTTTGGCGACAATAACTAGTTCATAATTTCTGATGGCTATGTTTTAGGAATTTCAGTTGAACTGTTTTTTTTTCCGTTGCAATTCAGTTTCCTATTTTTCATATTTGCAACTAAAGATCTAGGGAGTTGATTTCTGTCTTTACACTAATTGTTCTAAACTGTCTTCCGTGTTTAACTATTTCCTAATTGACGCTTTCCTTTGTTTTCACTTTTTTGTCCTGTTTCAGTCCTACATGGACTCAGAGATCAGGGCAATCATGGCACAGTACATGCCTTTGGACAGCCAAGGGGAGGTTCCCAGCCATTCTCATGAAGATTCACATGAAAATCATGCCTGATTTTTTTTTTCCTTTTACATTTAGTACAACTCATATTGAAGTTTTCCCCTATTCAACTTAGCCCCAATATGAAAAATGGATAAATTTCACGGTGGTGAAATCAGGGGTGCTCTAAAGAGAGATGAAGTCCGAGTCGACAATATGTTGCTATCACAGGAGGCCATGAAGATCTGTAAATAGCACTGGTTGTGTAATTGTACATGTATGATTTTCTTAGGTGGATTCAGTTACAGTTACCCCTACACTTTGAATAATCTGCTCTGTTTTATGCACGCGGAAACCTAGCTAGGTCTGAGTTTGAGAACTTGTGTGAATTGAGTGTCAATGTTTAAAACAAAATCATATTCAACAAGACAGTCAACAACTACCTGGTGTGAGGCAACACTCAGTACAGAGCTTTCCAGTTTATTATAATTTGTTGCATGGTAATGTTATACACGAAACAGTAGCTTTATCATTTCAATTTGTTGGAACTTGTAGAGGAAATCAGAACATTAGCAGAAAGTCTAACTGCGATAAGGGTGACTGTAATCGTAAGAATTAGAGATGTGAACTACTGAAAATTTGAGCTTTTTAGTTTCTTGCATACCCCTTTCCTAGAATCTCATTAACCTAAGTTTAGATGTGGATTTTGTTTTGATAATATCAACTGTTATTTCTTTTTTTTTCCCAGCTTATTTGCCAAGTTTAGATGGGCATCCTCGAATGTTAGCTTTAAGTTTTTGTTTATTTTCCGTTGTGTACAAGCGTACTCTGTATGCCCATGCATGTTGTGTTTGTGCACACGCGTGCCCATGGTGTGGCTATGCATGTGCGTGTATCTATGCATGCGCACGAGTGTTGCATATATTGGAGCAAAAAGTTAAAATCAGCATCTTAGCGATCCCTTTAAGGTGATTTTATACCCTCTAAAAAGAATAAACTAGGAAGGATATTTATTTTAACACAGTTATCTGTTGTATTAAGAGATTAAATACTAAGTGAGATATTTTGCATCTTTTAAAAATTGACTTCAAGATTTACTGGAGCAACCATCCATGCATGTAAGTGTTGCATATATTGGCTCCTTCGGGATGAAGAGTTGGCTAGTACAGGATAGTGTTGCTACCTTAGATTTGAGGGTCAAATTTCAGCTAGTAATTCTCTATGCGTTATTTAACTGTCTAAGGCTAGTAGTAATAGTGATTTATCTCTTCTGTATTGACTTGGGGATGGATTAGCGGAGGAGCTGGGATGAATGAATCACCTTTTACTATTAAGGCTGCGTTTGATACGTTGTAATATAATCCAACTTGTAATGTAATCCATCTTATA
>JBAMIB010398746.1:0-37213 GCA_037177415.1 Kaempferia rotunda | reverse complement strand
AATTTAATAACTCTGTGTTCCAGATGCAAGATCACTATTTACTCTTCTTACCAGTCAAAAAACCAAAGCAGAAGAATAATGAAAGATTCTATTCTATTCTAATTACCATCTAATTCATCTGAAGATCTCGCAGGAAGGGTGGAAGTCAGGATTGAAGCACAGTTGTGATTCCGCTTTCACGGAGAAAAGAGTTCCAAAAAACTATTTTTCTTAGTAAGAAGCACATGTAGCTAAGGCAGTATTAGGGAGTTAATGAGCTATGAGTTCGAGTTGGGTGTAATACCCCCGGAGGGAAAACCGGCTTTAGCTGGGTAGCTAGAAAAATAAAATAAACTATGAGCTAAATCCTCAAGGGAGAGATTCCGGAAGCTCGCCCGATAATTTGTATTTATCTCACATGATATCCTTAGACGACTTCTTGTCCTGTTCTTCGGTGATCTGTGTCTTGGGTTCATTCATTCGGAAATTAGCTTCCGTGTGGATCTCCTTCGTTAGAGATGGATCAGCAATTTGCTGTTTAAACCATTCTGATGTTAGAAAATCTTTAGCAGGACCCTTTAATAACATTGCGATCATCTTCAATTTCGAACATATAGCTTTTAGGTGCTAAGAATATACCTTTCTTGACATGATACTCTAGTTGAAACTTACCCATTTCCATTGAGGAGACTAAATCCTCAGGAAGAGGACTACCGAGAACTATGGAGTCTGTAAAAAATAGAGAGCTGTAATAGGCGCTATTAAATTGCCCTGGCACGATAAAATCCACTGACATGGCCTTTTCTTCCCGCATGGAATGAATAATCTCTTGAGCAAGACAAAGATTCGTCGTGATTTGGCGACTAGGGATGAAGCTAGTTTGATTGGGACCAAGAAGACATGAGAGGATTCAACCGGAGAATAAGATGTGGCATTTATTCTATTACGAAAATCGAAGTTTCGAGTTCAACCTGAATATGACGGATTTCAGGAACTCTTTTTTCTGTCCTAGCAAGCAAGGAGGGAAAGGAAGAAGAAGAGAAGGATATATAAGAAGGGGAAAGAGTTTGAAAAAGAAAAAGAGTAAGTTAACCCGAATCTCTTTTTGTTGATTACTTAACTAACCTCTCTTGTGCTTGTTAACAAGAAGAAGTAGTTGATAAGGAAGAAGAGTCTTCAGAACAGCTTAACGCTGATAGTATATTTTTTCATTTATTAGGAATCACCCCCTGTCAAAGATTTCCTTCTAGTTGGACAGGATGCCCAATCCGAATCGCATAAAAAAAGATTGTTTTTTTTTTGAATCTGCTGAAGCATCCTCAAAGGAAGTGCAGCCAGCCTATCCATCAACAACAAGTAAAAATCAAGTAAAGTACGCCCCGACAAGTGACAAGTGATTCTCTTGAAGACCCTTTCCCACCTACCGGAATGTTACTACTCATAGGACCAGGTTCGCTCCGCGAGCTATCCAGCTTTTTTCAGTCAAGACGGAGTCCCAGATGAATCAATTTTGGAAGACTATGTCTCGTGCGTGAGTCAGCTTATCTTGATCAAAGAAGTGCGCAGTACTGATATAAAAGACAAGGAGGCTCTGCCAAGACGTTGTTCCTAGAGACTCTGTTTGTGTGAAGTACATCACCAGATACAAGATAGAAAGATATGGAGCAATGTAATGCCCAAAAAGCTAGAAATTGCTCGTGTTTGACTTTAAGTCAAAGAAAAAGTATACATACTTTCCCTTCCGCGTCACTCTTCTTGCTCGCTCCCCGCTAGGCACCTTGAATGGACTGATGGAGCATATGCATGCTTTATAAAGATGAGATGATTGGTAAGGGCTTATGAACCTGGTACTCTATTACATAATAGTAAGGGGATGGCACCTATAGGGACATTCGAGTAGTAGGCCTAGATTAGATATAGGGAAGCACCATTCGAGTAGGCCTAGATTCTATAGTTCCGTTCGAATAAGTAGATCGTAGGTTATGGTAGCAAATAGGACAGAGATCAGTGGGGGACTAGCAGAGATGGCAGAGTATATAGCACCGTGTAGTGGGCTTGTTAACAACTGGTTCCGCTCCCACCATAGTCTCTTGACTAAGCGCTGAGAACACTTTCCCCTTTGACAACACTATCGAAGAGGTCTAGTTCACGCATCACTATTCTCCAAGAATCTACCCGTCCGCTTGCGCTGCTCATTACTTAAGTTAAGTGGTTGGTAGAGTCAATGAAGTTAGTCCGTTGTCTTCGTTATGTGGTTGGTTAGTATAGTTGGAGTGTGCGTGGTCTGTATCTTTCATCCGGTGAAACCACTGATCTTCCCAATCATAGTCCAAAGACTAGTTTGATCATGGCTAATTTAGAACTCTTGCTCGACCTAAGAAATGCTAGTCGAAGAGAGAAGTATCCGAAGCGAAGTCGAGAGGACTGCTAATTAGAGGAAGCCTTGCTAGAAGTGGGCCAGGCCTGAAAATAGGCTGTAGTGGAAGATCGGGTTCATTCTAACTACAATAGAAGACTAGCCGGGCTTTTCTGGCATTCAGATAAATGCAGCGCTTCTCTTCTTATGAAAGCTTTGGGGAGAGATAGAGCTTCAGTGCTTCATACCAGTAGCAGCAGGAAAGGCACTGTGGGGCTCAACGAAATCAGTCTACCCAAAAAGAGCAGCATGCAGCGCTTAGGCAGTTTATCGGAATCGGAACCACAGCACAGTTAAGTGGAGGCCCTCCTTCTTCGCTTCGGGTCGAGCAGATCTGAACTACCTTATAGCTTTTACCAGTGATAGGAATGATTCTATGGGACTGCTGCTGAGAGGCGAGTGAAAGAAGAGAAGGTAGCAACTGGGCCTCAATCGGTTGGTTTAGCTCTTGCATTCGGTATCAAGTACAGATCACCTCTTCGGTCCTGCTCAGTAGTTCAACCCTCGTCCCATAATCTAAGTGCTTTCATTCCCTTGCATACCAATTCTAGGAAGGGCAAGGGAGATAGGTGCCCCAGCGAAGAGGAATAGAGCAGCAGTATCTTATGGGAGAGCACCAATTCTAGGAAGGGCTAGGGACAGGGAGAGCACCATTCACTCTATTCACCCCCCTCCACAGATTGAAGGTGGCCGAGTGAAGAGAGTGAGGCCTTCCAAAGGCCCCTATCGCGAGAACAAGAGTCAGAACACGTCGCTGCGCTCGTACCTTCCTCTTCGCCTCCTCTCTCTTTCTTTTATACGTCCGGCGTCATATATAATAAGTGTTTTTTCTTCGTCCTCTTTCTCTTACTATACCGAACCACGTCACGCCCATGAAGGAGACTGGGACCAGCGCTGAAGACAGCAGGATCTTTCTGTGCACGCGAAAGATAGCAGCAGGGGTTCGGGTTTAGTAAGAGATCTCTCTCGTAAAAAACCTATATGTGTGAGGACATAGTCTCAAGCTAAAGTGAACTCTTCATTGCGCGCGGACTCCTCTTATGGAGAAGCGTACGTACGGCTGGCTAAGTTCAAGATCAATCTAAGAAGTCGTTGATGGCTGTGCTCTACACCAGTCACTTCACTCTTGAAGCAAGGAGCGAATGTTAATGACGCGAGAGCGGACGCGGCTCACTTCCTTCCATTCACTCTTCAAGCAGCCGGCTACACTTCAATTAATGACCTTTCATGCATGCTAATTAGTTTCATCTCTCCTCCTATCTTCTCCGTTCCATTTATGAAGGAGAGTAGCTGGGACTATGCGAACGATTATGAGTTCTATTGCTCGGAATAGTTCAGATTCTTGCTGGAGCAGGTGCGAGATTCAAAAGAAGACGCGTGGGAAGCGCTCCACTCGGAAAGAGGAATCCATAACTATGTGGGATATGATCAAATGCCAGGGCAGGAAGGTAAGAAGATAGTTCAGTTCATCAGAAGACCTTAGACTCTTTGGCACAGGAATCCAATCTAGACTAACCATTCCCTGCTGTCTTATACTTCTTTATTTATAATTATAATAATTGCTGACCTCTCCCTCTGTAGAGTCTGAGCCTAACTTCGGCGTCCTCCCAAACCTACTGAATGAAGCTCGTACGCCTATGTAAGGGAAGAAAAAGAATTAATGCCCGGGCGGGAATAATCAACCCACCGTTGACCTAGGTCAGAAATGCACAGTAGCCTTAGCCCTATCAAGAGGTTCAGTTGAGGTGCGGAGCGAAAAGACCCGACCGGTCCCCCATTGCTCTCGCTAGAGTACTGTGCCCCTCGAGGATTCTACCGATCTCTGAATCAGGTGCCCTGCTTTCAGTAGATTCTTCTGGGAAAATAAGTCCCTACTTATTGAGCGCCACGACCCCCAATCCTGGACCCTTAACTCGGACTCATCAAAAGGACACTACTGAACCCTCTCGCGCCGAGGAGCTAATTCAGTCCCACCTTCGGTAGAGCGTTCTATACTCTACCCTCTTACTGTGACCTGCAGCGTACGAGTTCATAACTAAGAGCACCTAGGTTGGGAATTCAATCTCGCATGGGAGGGCATGGTGGAATGTCTTCGTTCCATTCCCTGGTCTTGATTTGGGGTTGTGTTCGCGGGCAAGGACCGGTTGGGAATAGAAGAGATGGGGCGAGAACGATTGCTTTCTCCAGCTAAAGAAAGAAAATCATTCCCAATAGTCGGAATCAGATAAGCTCCGTTAGAAGGGAAGGAAACTGCTCTGCGCTTACAAAGTTAAGTTCAAATCATTAAAGTATGAAAAGGAAGTTCAAGTATATAAATCTAGATCTTAAGTTTAGCTAGATAAAGAGCTGCTGTCTCTATCTGGTAACGCTTAATCACTCTTAAGGTGCAGGGAAGCCAACTACTCATGAATCAGGTTTGGGAAGCCAACTCAGCTCATTCATTATAGCCCACTGCTACGCTATCTTTTGTTTTTTTGATTCAATAGAGGGCGAGCTCTTCGCCTTCGCACGAGCTGAAGTTGATTATCTCAGTTCGTTCAGTCGTAGGTTCAAATCCAATAGTAGGTCCGGGGCACGGCGAATCAAAGTTCATTGGCACGGGTTCGATTCGGTCCACTCCCAAGACAAGTTGATATCTACTTCCTCCACAAATGCTTGCTAGCCACTGAACACACTGCCAAGGAGCAGAAGAATGAAAAGAATGAATGCTATTTCAGATCTTACTCGGAGTTGAGGAACTTGACCCAGCGAGTGAGGAACTTGCAAACAAGTGGGCCCAGGTATAGCGCTCCCAGTCCCATATCTCAAAGAGAAAGAATGCCCTGCCGAGGCAGAAAGGAAAAGCCCACGTAGAAGGAGAAGAGACAAAGACAAGAAGGAAGATATAGTACGTAGCTGGTCGGTCAAGGTGCGGAGCGAACTGATGATGAGCACCCCAGAAAGAGTTCTTCGAGTTAGATACTTGTTCGAGAATCTATTTTAATACTTTATATAATCTCTCTTAGTTATAGTACGAGTCTGAGCTAAACAAATTGCAAAGCAAATGAAGTTCATTAACAGAGTTCGAGTGAGTTGAGTGGAGTTCGAGTGAAGTGAATGGTTATGGTGCCCTTAACGAATCCGCCGGTGGGCAATTGATGTATTAAAGGAAGAGAGTGGTCTTTCAAGTTCTCTTCGCTTATACGAGGAATGAACCAACCTTCAATCCCCCGCTCGGGACCAAAAACTCTCATTCTCTCCTCCCCCGCTCGCTAAGTCGAAAGTTGCGAACGAGAGTGCTTACCCAGAGGAGCGACTACTCTATTACCCGTGTAAATCCGACGTCGCAAAGCAGAACAGTGACGAACGAACTCAAGTAGCTTTTCATTCTATTCTTTTAAGAGTTCATAATGGAATGAAATGAAGACCCAGATAAAATCTCCCCTCCCTTTTACTAAACCATGGGAGCCCCGAGTAGTTTACCGGACAAATGGAGTTGTCGTGACGATACCTTTCTTAGTGGAAGATCGGATAAAACTTCTCTTCTTTCTTATAAGTGAATTACATTAATACTAAAAAGAATCTCCTATAGCTGCTAAAAAACCATTTTCTTTCTATTCCACAACTCTATTTCCTCGCTCCAAAAGAGATTCCTTCTTTTCGTCCATCCTCTTTCTCCTTCCTCTCACTAATGATTCAAAACTACGAAAGATCTCCCTCTCACCTTTACTCAACAAAGAGGTTTGAGCGATAACGAGATGTTTGTCCATAAAGAAAGAATGCAGAGTAAGGCCGGGAAGAGGCTTCGGTAAGAGGACTGTTTGAGGTACTCGACTGAATTCCACGTAACTAAGTATCACGTGTACTGAACTTGCCTCTTCGGGATTGTAGTAGAAAGAAAAGGGTATAAATGAACCACAAAACACTGCATGATACTACACAAAATGATGAAATGTAGCAGAAGGAAAGAAACCTATATCGAGTAGAAAATCAAAAAGGAAAGGGGGTAAGATAAAACCAAAATCTTATTCTTTTTCTTTCGATTGTTAGTTGTTCTTAGAAGAGAGAAAGAGTAGAAACAAAGGGTACGCTCTCTAGAAGATTTGCGAGGATAGGATTTCTCCCGGTAACCTAGCTCGCTTCGCCGCATTCGGAAGGAGAAAGGTTTGTTCTCTAAAATGATAAAAATAATGAAAAATTTGCAACGCTCCGCTCCTTTGAAGCAATCCACAAACAATTCATTTCAGATGATACGCGGACCCGTTCTACGTCAGGTCACTTAGAGCCGGAAGAGAGAGGAGTTGCCTTATATAAAGAAGGTCTAAGCTGATCTTTTGAGTGAGGGAAGCGGTCAAGAGAGAGAAAGAAGAGGAACTATAGATCGAGAAAAACACATTAGCTACACCAGACCTGACAGAGCTTTTTATTCCTATGATAGAAGAGAGGAGCAGAGCATAGCGACGAAAGAAATAAGTTCGCAAGATGATTAGAAGTATATTCAAACAGTGCTTTTATGCGGAAGTACAAAAAAGATCGAACAGAACGAAAGTCAAGTAGAGAGTCGATTGAAAGAAAGTTTCGAATGACTATCCGAACTGAATAAAGAAGGTCTAAATAGTCATTTCATTCTTTTTTCAACCTATATTTGATTTCAACAGAGAGACTGAGATCTTTTCTTCAATCGAATAGTTCACGCGGCTAGGCGCTCTGGTTTCCCCTCTAAACAAGAGTCGTTCATGGCTTTGGATATCAGTATTGAACCATGAACTCGTACTTTAAACAACGCCGAACGAATACTTTAAACAACAGGTGCTATGCCTCAGTACTTTAAACAACAGGTGCTATGCCTCAGTCTTAATCAATCTCTTGGTCCTCAGCTTCACTTCCCAAATGTACGTATGCTTTTCGTTTTTATTCTTATAAGGTCTAAATAGTCATTTCATTCTTTTTTCAACCCAAGAGGAGCGAGCTCGACATGGCTTCCATGGAAGACCTTTTCATTCCCTATCCAACTTGCTAAAGAATTCTTTGGTTATGTCAAGGAGATCGTTTTTCTTCTTCTTTTAGAAAGTCAGGTCGAAGGCAAGGCAGCTTGGGCAGTCGCTAGCGAGATAGTTCAGTTTGATCACAGTCCGTGATGTGAGGGATAGCATTGAGAATAGTATCGTAATGATAAAAGCGGGGGTTGAGCGAGACAGGCTAGTTCCAAGCAAGGCAAGGTATAAATAGTGACTGCCGCTAGCAGGGGATCTCTAAAGTCTATCTAGAAAGAAGAGTTCCATTCTGAACTCATAACCCAAGGCCTCCGTCTAGTCTATGCATTTCGGTTATTACAGTCGGGACTAGTCAAGCAGCAAGCAACTTATCCACTTTTTTAAAGTTTACTTGAAAATAATAGTTCAGGGTGTCATCCAAGGAAGCCATCTCATCATCGCGAACCCTAGTATCAAAGAGCTTTTTTGTAGCTAAAGCAATGGATCTTCGCTTCGGGAGCATGGTGGCGCAACTCTTTTTCAGTAGCATCTTCGAAAGACCAAAACGTAAACTGATTCTGGTTCCTAATCATCATCATACAGTGATGTAATGTGATCACTACATTGGCTGGTGCCTTCATAGGGATCTTCGGCTTTTCTAATTGATTATTGCAATGGGAATGCTGGCCCATCTTGAGGTTGAGGCTGGGTCGGAAGGAATTAGTTTCTTCACCAAAGAGCTTCTTATTAGAGTTAGAGATCCAATCAACATCAGCCGTAGATCTGACCTCTGTGCTAGGTCATCAAGCAAGTGTTTTTTTTTCTTGAGTGGACGGTTCTGTTCTAAGTAGGCATAAGAGAGTTCATTTTTTTTTCAACTTGACTGAGCCATATAGTCAGTACTGAAGGTTCATTCTGGTAGCTATTTCTTAAAGGTGTAAAAGAGGAGGGCTTCTTTGGAAGTGACTTTGAAGGGTCCACGTATCATCAAGATTTTCAATTCTTGGCATATTAGGATCATGGCCGAGTTGAAGCATGACTTGCCAGGGTTTTATTATTTTCGTGACCTGGTCGAGGGAGTACGATACATCGGTGTAAAAGATTGAGTTGGATCTGTGAGGTTGGTTATAGTAAGGCGGGCTAGTCCCCGAAAATCCCCCTTCCTTTGTCGTTGGGGCCAAGTTAGATTCTTTATGGTATAAGTCTATTCCTTGAAAGCAAGAGGGACTCGGCTTACTCAAGAGGTCCGGTTTCCTACCTTTATTGACTGGACTGGCTTGGCTGGCTTAAGAATCGAAGGCTCTCAAAGGAATAAAAAATGAAAAAAAAAAGATCGGAAAATAGGTTTTTTAAAGGAAAATAAGCGGTTTTCTTGGAAAAGAGGTTGTTGTTACGCGAAAAGTGTTTCCTAAAAAGAGAAAAAAAGCTGTGAAATGTTATTCCGCTTTCTCGGCCCGTTCGGGAAAGGAGCTTTTATATACGATTTATATACGCCCTGCCCAAAAAGCAGGCAGGCAGAAGAGCAGTAGGGGCTTGTTCTATGGGGAAAAGGGAAGCTGGTCCCGCCCTATATTCCCATTTACTGCCCCGAGAGAGACTGGAGGAATAGAGCCTGCTTTCATAGGCAGTGGGCTCTTCTTCACAGGCGGTATGCTCTTCTGCTTTTAGAGGTAAAAGCTATTATTCTGCCCTTTCTTTCTCTCTACAGGCGGTTGGCTCATGAATATCTGTCTTCTGTTAATGGCTTTTTGTTTTTCGGTTTTTTTGTTTTTTAATCTTACTTTTTGATAGCACAGGAACCCGTCTCCCTAGCCTAAGCCTAAAGGAAATGATCAAGTTCTCTTCGACGATAAAGCTGGATATGCGCTATTGGTTGAAGTAGAGTTCTCAGTCTGGCTGGACGTGTCTATTGGTCCAGGTGATGATCCCATTACGTGTTATAACACTCATTTTCTTTATTTGGACTCAGATTGTAAGGTAACCGTGAGCGATCCTATGGAATATATCAGTTAGTTAGTTAGTAGCAGGGCTAGTAGGAGTTCAAGTTCCTGTTATGACTATCGCTTTACCTTCGCTTCGCTTCCTTTCTCTCTATGCTTTTCTGTCTTTTTCTCACTAATCGCTTTCTAAATTCTAAAGAGAGTGGATTACTTCTGTAAAGCAAGACTGTCGGAGGAAAAAGGAGATAGAACCCGCCCTTATTCTTGCGACTAGTTGACTTGCCATTCCGAAGATATTTGAGCGGATGAACTCCCTTCTGAAAGACCAATTCTAAATCACAGACACATAGGGGAGTAATTCAATTCCGAAGCCTAGCGTCTCCTGTAACACTCTATCACCTTAATCCATTCTTTTGTTGAGGGTCTGGCACTTTCCGGCCCTCTATTTACATAGCCAAGAAAGGCAAAGGCTCCTGCTCGAATGTGTGACTGCGGCGCGCCTATTGCCCCGGCACGGCACTATAAAATACATGTTGGGTTGAGCGCAACTAGGGAGACGAAGAATGGAATTAAAGGCATAGTATCAATAAAAAGAATTGAACACCAACCAAGGAGTGGCGGATTTTGATGGACAGAAGAAGAGCCTTATTCTATAGTATAGGGGCGCTAGCGCGCTACAACTAGCAGCCCCTTCCAGTATATAGACTGGAAACTCGAGAGAGACTACTATACTAAGGTCTAGTTTCAGGGAATCTATTGGTGCCTATCTTGAAAGCCCAAGAGGATTATCTGTTGTCCAAAAAACGATCTTTTCCCTCTACACCAGAAAATGCATCACTCTTTAATCATTGGATTATAAGAGAACAAAGAAAGCACTAAAAAATTAAAAAGCCAAGGAAGGGAAGCATAGGCGTTCGTGACCCTCACCCGAGGTTCCTTTAAAATCCCATTGCTAGACACTTTCCCTCGGATTCTGCTCTATTAGTAGAATCCCAAAAGGCGTAAGAAGCGAAATGGTATAGGAATCTCAACCACTTCTAAAGAGAATCGGCCATATAGAAGAAGAATTGGATAGAGCCTTGATACAGATCAGAAGAGCTGATACGGCGGCAGCGGCATAAGGTATTGATAATGAACACTTCTGATAATTAATCTCTTACTTCTGGCCAATGGATTCCGAGTGACTAACTTAGAAGACTGATAAGCTCACTTTTTAAATACCTTGAAAGGAGGAATAGGGTTCCAAACCTATTCCTGTGCCTGAGTGAGTCGGATCTTGCTTTCAAGACTAGAGTCGTAGATGAGGATGAGAGTTTCAAGGAAAGGACAATGAAGCGGACCTTTCTTTGTCTCAAACAAATTCTTATAGAATTACTCTACTGGTTCACTGAAGAATTTGAAAATCAGATCCAAAATAAATAAAAAGGTGTACTACCTTCTGCTTTACGTGTTGGGAAGTATGGAAATAAAAAGAACTCGCCGAATCTTCGAGAAGAAGCATTTGCCCTGCCTTCAAAATCAAAATGAAAGCGGCAATCGCTCGCCCAGGTATCACTTCAGTGCCTGGCTTCCTTTTTCAAGTAGTAGCTTTCTCACGTTACAAAGAAAATCTTTCTTCGCATGTTGGGGAGCTTATATATAGAGAGTAGTAGTCTATTAGTAAGGTCCCTAGCGGTCAGGCATTTTGACTACTGAAAGACCAGAAAGACTAGTATGACTACTTGCTGACTAGACTACTATCCCCGGCTGCTGGGGGCTACTTCTTGCTCTTCAATGGAAACCCGATCTGGCCCAAGCGGCTTCCTATCCTGACTGTGAGAGTGGCTTAACCTTCCCACCGACTAGCAAGGCTATCTCATATGACTGCTAAGGCTACAGGCTACCTTACCTGATTGATACCGTACTCTGGTCTGTGCTAGCTAACCACCTAAAGTGAGACCGTGGCCTTGCTCCTCCTTATATTAGACCCCAGGTCCTACCAGACACTCTTGCGTCCTTTCAAATAAGAAAATAAGAGTTCGCCCCTCTTTTCCGCTTCTTCTTTTCACTATGGGGAAAGATGATTGATTCCAGCTTCATGCGTCGATCTACTTTTACTGGAACCCTACCGTCTATCCTATCCATTCCTATGAATTCATTACTCGGGTGGCAAACCTAGTCTTCGATATGGGTTCGGTTCATTCAACTGGGTTTGACTCGATAGCAGATTGGTCCTTCGACCAAAGTCTTACTCTCTAAACTGACTTTTTCTCTCGTATCATCTCATTCTAACTCGACTACTGGCTATTGCTCGACATGCTCTTTTGGAGTGACTGGAAAGTAAACCAAAAATCATCAAAATATGAAATCACAGAAATGAAAGAAATGAAAGATCAATCTGAAAAAGAAGAAAGAACAGAAAAATCATCAAAAGAAGTTAAAAAGTATACCTCATATTGTTTTACCCTAAAGAGTCAGACTTTTGGTGGTGTAAAAAAGAGGACATCTAGGTGAAAGGAGTCAGCAGTTGTAGTTTGAGTCTTTAGGCAAGTCATTTTGTCTCTGTAATCTCACCTTAGCCTTCGTACCAGTAACTGCCATTCCAGCTATTCCCATTCCCGAGAGCAAGTGAAAGTGTTTCAAAAAGCAAGCCAGTTCCATTTCTTCTACTGAATTTAGAGCCTTTTACAGTCCAATTCTAGGGATCTTACCAGTAGTCAGCTCAACGAATGATGGGTGTAAAAATCAATCCTCTCTCCCGGCCTCCCTGGAAAGGAAGATCTTCCCAACCTTCCTGGATCAAGAGTTGGTAACATCTGCAACCGCCCTAAGCGTGAAACGCAAGGGAAGGAGCGCGCAGAAGTCAGTCTTCCACGGATGCCACTACAAGGCCCTAAGCGCAAGAAGCAGACCAACTCCTCCATGCGCCGAGCACCCATAATAAACTGCATTGAAGCACCAAAAGAAACTCCAGTAAGTTTTGGCATCTTATTCTTCTACTGTTTATTCTGGTATTCTTCCTTTCACCTCCCTCGGAAAACACAAAGAAAAACACGCGGATTCCACTTTTGAAGCGCCATAAGCTGACAGCTCCAGTTTCTATCGAACCAACAGCTCCGGGTTTTCCTGAACCGACTCGAATCTCATCTAAACTGTAGGTATCGAGGCTTCGCTCCCTGAGAGAATACCACAAGTCAGTAAGTAACCGATTTGAGTTTGTATTAGCCCCCTGGACTGGATCAGTTCAGTCAGTTCATTTTTTTACACTAAGAGAATAGGAAAGCTAATTTCATTACACGAGACTCAAATCGAGGATAAGAATCGTTCCTTCGGGCTGAGGTTGGTGCACTTGAGGCGGATTTAGTTGTGGATCGAGATCTGAGGGGTCGGTCGGAAAAAACTAGAGTAGTTGGCTCGGGACAATGCAATAGCTAGCAAGCCTGCTTTTGCGTCAATTCCTTTCCTATAAAACAGCATCACAAAATGAAGTGGCGTCCATTGAAGCGAAAAAGCAGACAAAAAGGGGTGAGGAAGGAGCGCGACAAGCAAGCATTCTACTTCTTTAAGGCACCTAGGATTAGTACTAAGAGCGCGTTCGATGCACCTTTCTTTGGCTGTCCTAACTTCTTTCGGGGAGTAGAGGTATACTTCACTATATGAAGCGAGAAAAGCACGAGTGATCCTTATAATGGTGCCTTTTGGAATAGTGAAGGTCGGACAGTGCTTTCACACTTACGGGAAATGAGGGGGGTCGCAGACTAACCACTTTGGCAGGCGGAAAGAACCATTCCCAAGGGAGACTGAGAGAGCAAATCGAGGACGATGAGTGATGCGAAGGATAAATTATCCGCTGTTGTCGACTCTGAACGAATGCTTGAATCAGTTGAATTAATAAAGGCGAAAAAGACCAGGCAAGCTCAGAAAGGAGAAGAGAAGCCTCGGCGTCCGCTGCTATTGATGCATCCGCTGCCATTGAATTTGCTGCTGTCTCTGACTTACGAACAAGCAGTCCAAGGCCTTACCGCTCCGTGGGGTCGTCTTACCGCTCCGTGGGTTCCTTATCTTTAGCTTGAGAGATGGGAATTGAAGGAGAAGCTGTGATCGGAACTTCTTTCGCTTGTCCTATCCCAGGAGATCCAACTAATGGATTTGCAGTAAGCCAATGAAGTGATTCGTTCAACCTCTACTGGCCGCGGCAGATAACGAGCTAACTCCGCTTCTCTTTCTCCTAAAAAAATCCGCTATCGATCGAACGAAATCGGCACCCAATCCCGATAGGCGGAGAAGGGGCGAATCCAAGTTCCTATTCCTCTGACTAGAGCCATTGAGCAGCGGAGAAAGGAATCAAGTAGGTGGTGGGCCCTAGCGATCTCTAAACCCACGAATGGAAAGAGGTGGAACGCATTCCTTCGATCGCGGGTACGATCTCTAATGGGACCAACGCCGTGTATAAAAAGAGGATACTTCCAAAATCATCCATTTCAACCATTAACGGAACCAAGCCTAGACCCACCGAATGGGTCCACTCCGAGTCGAGTCTCAGTTCATTCCTCCTTTCCTGTGGGAGAAGCATCCGAAGAAGCAGTGAGTGCAGAGGCATCCATCATTTGGATTCGATCCATCAGTGACAAGAGAAGGCGGAATGAGACCCTCCGGCTTTGACTACCCCAGTTTTGTTCCCGGGCCAGGCGAGATATAAAATCCAGGGTTCTCTGCCATGGTGAGTAGACAGGATTCATAGCTAAATATTACCCACGTATACACATGTTAGTGAGAGGTCCACTTCCACTTCTTTTTCCGTTGGGCGGGGTCAAGCAGCTATAAATTCACCATTCGCGGGTGGAGGCGAAGAACCAACCTCGTAGGCGGAAGAGGACTGCTCGTTCCCTATCGAGTGGATCAAATCCCAAGCCTTAAGAGCCCATTAACCCATGTTCTGTTCTGCTAGCCAGCTAAGCTAAAGCTTGCCATTGACCGGTTCGTTCGAAAGTAACCGCATGCGCCCACCTATCCATCAACCAAGAGAGAAGGGAATGACCAACCAAGCGAGCAGAGCCCAACTACCAATCCTTGAACTGGTGGCAATCTAACGAATTCGGGAAAGGAACTCGCCGGGAATCTTCATTCGTCCTCCTCCGAACCCCATCCCTATGACTCAACATCTGTAGCGGCATCGAGGCGTAGCGAGACCCCCATCTCCTGCACCTGCTAAGCAATCTATTTCATGTTCCACTGCCAAGGCATCTCTATCTCCATTTCTTTGTTCCGATGTCTATCCAGGGGACTTCCCATATCTAGATCCCTGGGATGCAATGAGCCAAATCCAAGTCTTTATTCCCCATCTCCTGGGTCCTCGGAGGCTAAACTCAGAATTCAATTGGGGCGGCCCAACTGATAGCTATCAATTCTTCCCCATGACCAGCTAACCCGCTAAGGGACGGAGCCCATATCTGGATATCCAAGCGGGTAAGCCATCTTCTCTCTCCATCGGGAGAACCAAAACAATATATTTCCAGGTCTCCCGAACCAGCTCTGAGGAACCATTCGTTTTTTTCCCTAGCCATCAGACTATCCATATAAAGTTCTATTGCTATTCATCTCTCCCCCCAACCCACCTATTTATGCATCTACTTGGCACCTATCGAAAGGAAGTCATCTCCATCGAATCTCATTGAAACAGCAGGTAGGGGACCGGATCTCGTAGCTACCCTATAAGATAAAAGTGTGATTCTTCCTCTCTATTCTACTTAGACCGGGGTTTCACAGAGGGCTCCTATTGACCTCCTCTGCCCGTAAATCCATACCGTAGAAAGCACGATACGCTATTCTCTTCCTTCAACTCTCTTTTGATTTGGCCTCTCCGCACTCAACCCTGGACCCGCGCATAAAGATATCATGGTCGGAAACTTTGACAAGCAAGAAAAGTTGTTACGGGAAAGCAAGGCTCATGTTCTCGATACTAGAGTTTGGTTCGTCCTTCTAGTCTTCCAAATTGAAGGATAACCCGTTACGTAATATATTTGTCATCCGTAAGCCCGGTCTTGTTTTGTAACTGCCGATACAGGATGGGTGTACGATCTTAGAAAGAATGGGACCTCTTTTTTAATGCCTCCAGACTGAGCCAAGGCCTTTAAAGGTTGATGAATGTCGATACTTACACAGTGGCCTTACCCGAATAACTTCTCTCGTGTTTGAAACATGCTACACCCCGATTTATACCTTACTGAGCATAGGAAACCTTAGTTCGACATCGGCAGTCCGACAGCTCTTACAGGCACCCATCGAGGTCCTGCTCATTGAATGGTATAAAGTTTCCCATCCCTGATACCCGTTAGCCAGAGTATTCTCTTTCTCAACGGTCGCTCCTCTATTCCTGGTAAATAATGCCGTGGGAAAGATTTCTTCCACCCTTTAAATGATAGGGGGAAGTCAATCTTACGTTCTCTCTATTAGGTGGGTCAGTCTCGCTATCTCTCTCTTGTCGGTAAGTATATCTGTCGTGGTGTATTATTGAAGTCGTGCCGTTCCTGTAGTGTTTGTGAATTAGTAGTTTAGAGGGGAGAATGAAAGAGAAAAAACACCTTATCCGGAACCCTTTGATTACAGCATTCGCTACTTAGCCAATAGTAAGTCAAGAATGAAGAGAGATGGGAACCGATCCTAGCTTCCCCGATAGAGATGGATGTAATAAAGGCATCTAAACCGCTATCCAAGTGGGATGGTTAGTCAGAACCTATTCCGTTGCTCTTCCCTAGTGTCAGACAAGGCTTCAAAAGCAGAGTGGTAAAGGAATCCGAGTGTGACATGAGTACTAGCGAGAGTTGGTAAAGGAAGATTGCCATTACATGCTATTTGTGCATGAAGTACCGAGGTTCGAGTCATAGGGGCAAGGATCTCAGAACCGGACTTTCCAAAGACCAAGACACCAATGCAGATAGTAAAGCGATACCAGAGATATAGATAGAGAGATACCGGATATATAGACCGGATAGATAGCGGGATATAGATAGATAGCGAGAGGCTATTCCAAATTGACTTCCAAATCCGGGGTAGGAGGCTTGATGACAGGTGATAAGGTGAGGAAAGAGAAGGTAAGGGGGCTTGGATCGTTCAATTCATTCAATAAAACTTCCTTCTTTACCTATTGATGCGAAAGCGCTTTGAACCTTAGTGAAGCCTTAGTCCTTGGCTGAGATTGGCCACGTTTGCTTTGACGACCTTGGCCAAGAACTCCAAAAATGAATCTTTCTCAGTCTAGTAGAGATCAGTGGGGGTAGTTGATAAACTAATTGGGGATTCCCGCCCAGTCTATATGGTTGGATACCATGACAACTCGCCTCTCCGTAAATGTCTTAATTAGGTAAGTTCGGAGTCAAGCTAGAGGGTAGTGGGAGATCTTGCGATGTCCTCTGTTTCAGGCCTTAGTCCGACCTTTACATGATTGGGTGATGGATGTGCTTCGTTGTCTTCCGACTGACGGGACATATAACCAAACCGCGCCCCTTGCTCGGTCAAAGTCATTTGTTTTCCTTCGATCTCAAAGCTCGACTCTTTGCCGGTAGATTTAAGTGGAGGTGTCTTGTTTAGTTTGTTTGGCCGTCGATTAGCCAAGTCATGAATTTAGATTCTATGCGCTTTTGGCTTACGCAGGAAAGAGAAAACGGGCCAAAGAGCCTGCTAGAGAAGAAGCTCTTAGGGAATCGATCTAGACTAGATGAGATGCCAAACTTGCTGCCAGAACGAGTTCAAGAGATTAGGATCCAGGTAGTGAACCTCGGGGGAAGAATCATTCCATTCACTTGTTCAACTGCTAAGAAGAATAGCTTTTCTCTTGCTTGAATGTGGCACAAAAAGAATAAGAGGCTTTTGAACCCGCGGAGAAGCTTCATGGCCTGGAGCCGGGCTAGGGGTCTCAGGGAATAAAGGAAAAGAAAGACTTCGTCTTCTCCCTTGTCGACTGGGAACGAATGCTAGCATGGCTTAAATAATGACTCTCCTTCCCTTGCATTGAGTCAGTGTCGATGGTAGGCTTTCGGATAGAGAGAATGCGGGTGGTAGGCTTCATGCTATGCTGGTATGCTTGATGATAGTAAACATGCTAAATAGGTATCGGTCTTGTTCAATTGCTTTTTCGATCCCTTAAACGAATTGATCGACTAAAGGTGTTTTTGGTGCTTGACAAAGAATTAGCCAAAGGATAAAGCTCAAACTAAAGGCTATCTTTCTCTTTGCCAACAAGAGGAGTCGATTTAGTAGTTCACGATGAAAGGCATAGTATAGAAAGGTGAGAAAGACCAGGCAATCTCCGAGTTTAAATCGATCCTAGACCCGTAGGAGTTTTCCCAGCTCCAGGCAAATTCGTTTTTGAACGATCCCAAGTGCTAGCCGAAAGGCGGATTCGGATTCTGCTTTCACTGCCATAGTTGAAGGAAGGAGAGCCGCAAATCCTTCTCACTTTATCGATATGAAGAATAGCCGCTTAGTTTCGGTTTCGTAGTCAAGGGATGACAATGACTGCTAGACTGCTTTCCTTGGTTTCACTGAGCGGCAATTGACTCTTTAAAAGAGGAGATGCGCGCCTTAGGGTAGGTAACTCAATAGGGAATTGATTCTGGGTTAGGAGCAAGAGTTATTTGAGTGTGGTTAAGCTGGGACACCAAGAATGGCTTAGTCTTTTGTTTCATCAGCTGTTCTTTCCCGTGTTCAAAGAAGAGAAGCTCTTGTTCAACGTCCTCCTTTTGGTGGATCTTTGCCTTTGCCGTTGATCCTAGCAATGAAGAAAAAGGCTCTTCCTTTAGCTGGGCACGCACCTTGGCAGTAGGATGTGAAGCTGTTCACTCTGCTTTCCCTGGTTCCGGTTTACCTGTCGAAGGTGGTATGGCATTGGTGTGTATATAAAGAAAAAGAATAAGATCACTTTCTTTTTCTTCCGCCAAGCCCTTGGAATGGCTTTCGCTACTCAAGAGGGACAAGCTAGGTAAATGTCAAGTTCAAGTCAAGTATTCAATATAGATATAGAAATGAAAATGAAAAGGAAATGTCAAAAGGAAAGTATATAATATGGATTTGGATTAGATCTTGTGTTGGTTCTATTCGTTCGTCTCTCTGCCCAACTCTAAGGTCTTTCCTTCCATTCACGACCTGTTGCTGATTGCAGACGTAAGGGCTAATAAGTCAAGAGCTTATTCAATCTTTAGTTGGTCGAAACGAAGAGCATTCTAATCTAATAAAGAGAACTTTTCAATTTACATACTTTCTTTATCCGAACATCTACAGTTAAAGTATTCAATCTTTATTCAAATCCCACGGCCCTGTAGTGGAGCTTGACCCTCGCCCTACGCCGATTGAGATCTTTCCTTGTGCGGTACAGGTCAATTTGGCTCTTGAGGGACGGTTCAGTTGACCCAAGCCCCATCTTCTTTTTATATAGAAGTAACCCCTCTCTTGTAAATAAAGAAATAGGTGCATTGATTGTTTCTGCGAGCTTAGAAAGAGAGCTCTGGGGTCTTGATTTACTTTCTCGTGAGGGAGCTATGCCAGTCATGCATGATCGTGCTGTGAGAGGATGTCTTCCAAGCAATTAAACTAATGTAATGTGGATAGTGAACTAATCAGAGACCATGAAGAGCCTTGAACAAGTCATGTATTGGAATCATTCTCAATCCCTACCCCGTAGCTGTCGAGAAAGCATGAACTCTTTCCATTATTATTCTATTCGACTAGTAGCCATGCGTCTTCTTCACATTGACTCTACTGGCACTTGATTTGACTCTGCCCTCTTTCCTTAGGTACCTCTTAGCAGGAAATGGAGTACGGGCGTTCAAGTGAGCACTTCTCTCTATCCTTTCCTTACCCGCAGCTACCATTTATTGGCCCGCTAGGAGGCTGAGTGGTACGCGTCAGTGAATGAACTGAGATCGGCCTGATTCAATCTGGGAGGAGGGGAGGGCCTACCTTGAGCCAGGGGGAAGGAAGTTTGAAGTAACCTCTGAGGACAAAGGCACTTTCTCTCTCTTTCGCCTTCTTCTTTTATAAGAAATGAATGGAAATAACTTTCTCTTCTAATAAAGAAAGGGAGCTTGCTAGTACGGTGATGGAAAGCCCGAGGGTTCTGTGCTTGAGCGCATCTTTATCATATCGATCAAGGTTCAAGTGTGCTGGGTTTGCTTGCCCAGGCCTGGCAGCTGGAATCGCCCTCTCCTCTGATGCTTGTGGACGTATAATAACTCACAATAAGAATCTCAGGCACGCGCAATGGCTTCCTTTCTTTTGGCGAGTGGATTGACTGAATCTGCGTAATATTACTCAACTTCCTTATACATGATAGTACCTTTCTTTTCAGTCGACATCCCATCCTTATCTTGAATCAATGACTTAAGTTCTTGAGGTCACGGCTCCTTTACACTTTCTCGATTTCCAGTACTATTCTTAGGTTGAGTCGTACCGTGGGAAAAATAAGAGGGTGACGAAGGCTGTGATTCTACTGTTATGAGAGCGCTATGGAAGTTGAAATGGCTAAAGCTGCGCATACCTCAATACTGGTATTGAATGCAATGGAAGGTAGCAGGTCCCCCTTTTGGAAGGAGTGCGCTAGTCAGATCAGGAATACCTCGCTATGGACAGATTCCCTGCTTCCCTTTTTTATTTATTTAATGAAAGGTTAGATGCTTGCCCTTTCAGTAGTACGACTTTAGTGAGAGAGTACTATAGTTAAGGACGGCCCACTCTCCTTTTTCTATGTAGTCCGGGTAGTTGGTCTTCCTAAGAGAGTTCGGTCCTTCCCAAGTCCGAGAGATCTTATCCGGGCATAGCATGAAAGTTCTGGACCAAGGCGTCTTTCCTTGAGTCCCTTTTTCAGACTATTCCCATAGCTTTCTTTGACATTCCTCTATAGATATAGAGACGTCCTGCAGAGGGAAGAAGTTCTTAGGTGTGTTTGATCTCGCCTCCTCAGCTAAGTTTGGAAGGCGCCCGGGGCAAAGTGGAGCTCGAAACCTTCCTCTTTCAGACTCGTACTAGGGATAATTGAATGAGGCGATAGGCCCGGACCAGTGAAAGTTTCCCGAAACCAGTAGTGGAAATTCGTTTTTATACTTCCCTAGTGTTTTTCCCTAACCGGGTGTGGTTGATTCAATCCCTTGATTAGGTCAATTCTTTAGCTGCCGGTTCTGAGTCTAGAAATAAGATGACCATTCAGTAGGTTTAGCAAGGTTTTGACTTATCTAAAAGAATTGCTGTGCCCGTCTGGTGAGGTTGATCACGGGCCTTTCGCTTGAATCTGATCTTTCTTACTCAAAAGGCGAGTCAAGCTTGAATTCCTTTTCTCAGTCAAAGCGTCGACTGGATTTAGTAGACCTGAGCACGGACATAACGAATTGCACCATGGATAGATTAGATTAGCCTTCCGCGGTAAGAGGGTTAGGTTATGAGGAAGAAAAGAGGGAAAACACGACTGCCGCCGGGTAGGGACCACTAACTAGATGCGAAGTCGGAGCGACTGATTTCCCAATCTTATAATGATTATATAGAACAAGAGCTGCTTCTTACTCTCCTGCTACAGAGAATATCAGATGAGATGCCAGGACAGCGACCTCTGGAACAAGCTCCTGCTGCTGCTGAATGAGCGCCTAGAACTCGAACCTCTCACTGCTCAGTGACCTCAGATCAAACCATTGAAGCAAAAGAAAGAAGCAAACTATCAAGGAAAGATTGATGCAGCCGGGGCTATTAACATCAGAGACTATGAGGCATATTTGACTTAGCCTACTTGTTTGCGAAATCAGTGAGACGGTTAGGAATGATGGTTGGCGACTGACCTCCCGCACCTCTGCCTCTAAGTGAAAAGCGTAGCACCAGCTTTCTCATCTCACTTTGAACACTATAGTTGGGAATGAAAGTGTCACAACTGAACTAGATATGAGAGGCCCATCGTAGCCCCGACCTACGTACGAAGAAGTCTACCTCTTCCTCCAAGGCGTAGAGAACTTCTCGTCCGCTAATACTTGATTGTCCCCTGATCCCATTTCTTTCCCGTGCCTATAAGGTTAGGCTAAACTGAAATGCTTCACCTCTTTCAGAGCCTCTTCTTCGTTGGCTGAACTTCTTGCCTATGTTCTAGCCTCCGTGGCTCCATATGCTTCTAGATCAGGATCGGTCTCAGCAGGCTCTGCTTCTAGATTGAAATGCATGACCCCGATCGGATTCACTTAACTGCGCTCTCTACCTCTCCGCCTAACTTCGACCTTTGGATGGGTTCCGTCCCCTACGCCACTTCTCCTTCCTACCTTTGTAGACATTGATTCGTAAGCTATCTTCCTAATAATATAGTGAAGTTCCTTCCCTCTCCGCCCACTGAATCCAAGCTCCTGGACTCAACAGAGATCCCGATCTAGAACTCAACAGGAGATGTGGAAAGAAAAGAAAGATCAGAGAGAGAGTGCGGCAGCGCTAACGCATCTCTATTATTATTATTTTATTCTCCTAATCTCTCGTGAAGTCGAGCGGAGGAGCGACGCGAAGTTGGAGCGGAGCGGCACACTAAGGGTCCGGTCACCCTTGTAGTCAGACGCGTTCGTCCCTCCTCTCTTTGACTCTTAGGCATGAGGACTCGCTTAATTCACTCTTCCGCTCCTCTATCTATCTCCCCAGGCTCCGTCACCTCCTTGCCCGGCTATGTCTCCCACACTAACAGCGTGCTTCTACCTCGAGTTCCCCTACCTCTCCATTTGACCACTTCTACTTGAGAGTCGTCTACTAATAGGTGCTTCGCTGTCCCCCTCCCAGACCGGAATCCGCTTCCAATCCAAGCTCTACTCTTTATCCCATGAATCTGTCCTTCATCTGCTGACTGGACCGGAAGATCTATTGGGCCTTCCACAGTGAGCCATGCACTCTATCGCTGGAGATCTCATATAAAAATCTTTCCATAGTAGTCCCACTCCTTCTCTCGCTAACATACAGGACTCTGGGGGTGGCGACCTCCGCACCTCTACTTTATGACTGGTCTTGGTCCTGGACTCGTTGTACCGATCGGATCTCTGCTTGCTCTGCTCTTTCCTCGGCTTGACTTGAACGATTTCTTTCCCCCTCCCTTCTACCTCTGCCCCCTACGGCTAAGCCTCATTAGTCACCCGTCCTCTCAAGCAGGACTAGATTCCTATTGCACCCGTCCCAATGACATGGCCCCCGATCTCCTCTACAGGGCTCCCCTTGGTGCTCTACCGTTCTAGGCAATTATCCCCGACTTCGCCTATAGTGAAGCAGTAAAGTAGGCGTTTGACTGCATTTCAGTAGTTAAATGAATTGAAGCACTGCAATAATGACAGAAATGTTAGTGATCGAGGCATGAGGCATAGGTCTGATCGAATGGGGCAAGCAGTGGTCCCTCTCTTATCCCATGAGCACAGCACGACTTTCATTAATATATGATGAGTACTCTAAGCGAAGTCGAGATCAATAATGAATCAATCAAGCACGATTGCACGATGCTTTGTCGAATGAATCCCCTAGTTCTCCACCTCCACAGGGGGCAATCTCAGATCAAGAATCATGGAAAAGAGAAGCGAAGAGACAATTGAAGCGATAGCTACATGCGGCAGCTTGCGGAGCTTGCAGCGTGAGCCTGGACCGGATCGGATGAGTACCAGGGCGGGACGGATGGCCAAGAGAGCCGGCCCATGAGGAAGCCGTCAAGGACTTCTTTCTACTCATGCATACGAATAAAGCAAGGGAGAAGCGGCAGCAGTGGAGCGCAACTACGCAACTACTATATATGATTGATAGTAGAATGGGAAGCTCGAGCGAGGAACGAGTCGCGGGCTCGTCTTCTTTCAGTCGCTCCTCGTCCGGGTCCTCTCCGATAAAGCGGTGAAAAGAATAGTTAAGAGTTTCGTCCTCCCTTGATCCGCACCCGCTCACTGGAGCACCACCCCGGCCTTATACTATATGATCCGGTCCTTATTGGCCTTAGCCCATGAGAGGGCTGAAATAGAGATCTGACTCCCATTCTGTCTCGGACGTCTGTCGTTGCACTCGTCCCGAACTTGAGCCGCGCTTTCTTTGAAGCTTTTTCGACTTGCTTAGCCCCTCGTAGTCGCTATGAGCGGGCCTAATTCACTCTCGACCATAGCCAACTCATAAGAAAGATGAGCGCCCTCAGGCCTAGTTCCTCCTCTTTTATGTGGGCTCCTTCGGGGTAGCGCTTTCCGCCATTGAGTCGTGCTTCATTCGATCTCGTAGGACCGTGAGACCACTGTTCTTATGTTATGAGACTCTTCCTCACTTCTGAAGGGGAGAAGAGAGCTGGCGGATGGGGTCGTACTCAGAGGAGCTTCCCTGACATTAGCCCTCTTCTCCGATCGGATCTGACTTGACCACTTCTCCTCCGCACCTTGCTTTTTTACTTGATCAGCACTTCGGTTCACTTATCTTGACTTCGGTTCCTCATGAGTCGTACTGGATAGGGCACCGCTTCACTTATCTTGACTTGACTTCGGTTCACTTAACTCATGAGTCGTACTGGATAGCAATGGCGCACATAACTCTTTCGTCATGCCAGGAGATTGGATGAATTGCTGAAGAAGAAAGGTGGGACTCGGTCGAAGACTGAACTCGCCCCGCTCCGACTTCGCTCGCCCCTCTGAACTAGCTACCATCCGCGTAAATTCTTTCATAACCTCACTATTCACGAGTGGGCCTCTTTCTCAGGTCTTTAACTGGGCAGCTGTCACTAGGCTAGGCACCTCTCGCATAGGCCGTCCCTTTTATTTCCCATTCGTGCCAGGTGGTATGGAGGCCTCCTCTTCCCTCGCAGTTAGGACTCACGTGATCACTTCATTCCGCTTTCTTGGTCATGAGTGGGATGGTGGGGAAGAGTAGGTAGAAGGAGCGGAGCGGAACAGAAAGAGGGGAAGAACTACTTCTTAAGACCCGTGACTACAAGACGCGAAGTCGGACGCGTGAGGAGCAGTGGTTTCCGAGAGCCGAGAGAGGGAGGCGGTACACACTAGACAGTCGGGTATCGGTAGGAGCGAATGTAAGCCAGTCGGGTAAGGAAGCATGGGGAGGACTGATCATTGGTAAGTAAGCCTAGTCAGGAGCACATGTCATGATTAAATGTCACCCGTGCCACTCACATGGGACCGGGAAAGCTTTGGCATTCATAGAGTCGCTCCCATGTTCCCAAGCCTCTGATCTGCGGAATGTTCCAAAGCCTCTGATCTAAGTGGTTGGTTAGGATAGGAGCACCTCGCTTGCTTATCTTATTAAGGACGCTACCGAGTCTCTTGATTACGCTACTTTACTTTAGAATATAGAAGATCCACGTTCAGTTTAAGCCTTTGATAGGTAGAGGAGTGGAACCGACATCACTCTATTCGTGGAGAAATAGACCTCTTCAACCTTGTGCTCTGCCTCACTTCGACCTTCTCTATCAAAGTAGTCTGAATCTTCCTATGGGAGAGATAGAAAAGCAATGCCCGTTCCTTCCACAAATGAGTGCGAAAAGAGAAGATTCAAAGCCAAGTGCCAGATTCTCATAAATTCTTCTCTTTTCACTATAACGAAAGAGACATATACTATAACGAAAGAGAGAATCAGTTAAGACCCACTTTCCAATTCGAAAAAAGCACTTCTGAAGTCAAGTATAACGAAGAAGTGTTCGAAAGACGTGGACTCGTAAGTGTTTTGATTATATTTTCTGGTCTGGCGTAGCACCAAGTTAGTTGAAGTACTCGTTCTCCAATCATGAAGCTTTAGGAAAGGGGCGCATTCACCACTTAGCGAAAAGAAAGTCAGATGCCTAGAACGGCTGCTGCTGCTTCATTTAAGGTCTCTTAGGGTTATTTTCACTCTCCTGCTATCGTCCCTTGCCTTTGATCGGAGCAACTCATACTTGATTGAATCAGATTCGAATCGATGCTTCAAGATCCTACATCAGGAATGAGGATGCAAGCTATCCTACCCTAAAGAAAGAATGAAAGCGCTTAGCGCTCACGAAGAACTGCCCGGCCCCCGGAGGGTGAAAGCAGTGAGGGGAAAGAATGAAAGCAAAACGCAGCCCTGTATAAGTAAGTTCTATTCAAAACTGACCCTTATAAACTTACCTTTTCGGGAAAGATCTACCATTATATTATATTCAGGCAACTTATATTATAAACTTACTTTTTCGGCAACTTACTTATATTGGGCAACTTAATTTAGAATATATTATATTAGGGGCTGTATTTCGAGCTATCTTGACGATACCCTCTCCTGGGATTATCAGAGTGTAAAATTAGCCTTTGGATTCCTTCTGCCTTCCACTCTATATCCAATCTTTTTCCCTACCAGTCGCTCTCTTTGGCCGGCCTATTGATGGAGCGGGAGTAGGGCATGTGGAGTATTTGATTTCCAAGCTAAGCCTCTGGAGTGGCATTTCCAGTTGCTTCTCTCTTTCCTTACGATTTCCAGTTGGTGGGCATTTGAAAGCATTTATATGAGTGGAGTTTATGTTGCTTAAGCTAGGTTTAGAGCTTTCCTTGTGTAAGCGAATCCCCCATGTTGGATATAAGAGTGGTCAGGAGTGTGTGCAAGGCTGTTTTCTTTCTAATGTTTAGTGAGCCTCATCATAGAGTTCTAAGATCTTTCTCAGTATGGGTCGAACCTTGACCCGCTCACTGCCGCCACCGATTTTCTCGAAATAGAAGTTTCGAATTCGAGATCTGATCTCGCGTATGAAACAAGTCATTCTGCTAGCCGTGCTCATTCCAATAGTTCTTATTCTGCCGCTTCAATTTCCAATGTACCATCGTTAGAGGAGACTGAACAATTGAACCAATATATCTAATCAGATGTCCCGGATAATGGAAAGTCAGGATAGAACCGCCCCAATGGTCTCTCCCAGAATTAACCCGGGAGGGGGAAGAGATGATGAACGACTTAGGTTATCTAAGTGACATCTTCTCTGATCTGTCTATCTATGGTGATACTAGTTGGTATGGGACATGTCGACCTTCTGACTCTAATTAACGGCTGCTCGGGACTTGGATAAAGCATCTTAGTTCAAATGGTTTGGTTTCTATATTGATTTTGATTCTATGTCCGGGCCGCATAGCGTATCAAGCAAGCTATTGCATTGTTTGCCGCGTCATTATCACATAAGCAAAAATCGTTCCTAACAATACAAAACTACAAATACAATACAAGACTCTCTCTCAACTTACTTATATTATATTAGGGGCTTTATAGTAATGGTCTTTCCCAAAGCCATTAACGTATTAAGCTTACGTGAATGCCTATTATATACATTTGGGTGATTCGACGTTTGATATTATATTTAGGGAAAGATCTACAACTTACTTAACTTACTTACCGCCCAACAACTTACTAAATTAAGGGCGTAGTCGACGCGGAGGTCTGCCCGTCTTCACTATCGATCCTACCTTCCTCTTGCGGAATATGAGCATTAAGTAGAATACGCCTCCTTTCCGGTTTGATACTAGAATCACTTCCTCTTTCCTAGTAGAGTTGAATCAGTTCGTTGCTCTAGTCCGGTGCAGCTCCTCTTGTCATTCAATAAGTTATGGTATGTCTCTTATTCATTAATTCACGTATTGTACTCCTCTACCTCCTCCTTATGCGGTTCCTTCTCAACCGCTCTTTCTTTCCCTAAAATGGAATCGCCCTTCTTACTAGCCAATTTCATTCAGCCATTCAGCTCAGAGACCAAGGAGGTCACGCCACGTGCGCTCTGGCCGGTGGTCTTCTCTCTTGTTTAGGAAGCCGAGTGGATGACCCTTCGGAATGGAATAAGAACTCAATGTATGGCACTCGCTACTAAGACTGCTGCTTGAAATGGAAAGGCACTCTTGACCTCATACGTTCTGTAACGAAGGCTTGCTATTTATAGCTCCTTTGTTATAGATATCCAGGTACGAAAGATAGCTATTCTTCGCATCTCGAGTATCAAAGTCTCAATAGAATCAGACCATTGGTCTTGTGGCAATCTCATTCTCTCTTGGGATTCGACACCTTTCTCACATGCCAAATCCCCTTCACAAAGCGAAATTGCTACCTCCTACGCATCTCTCCGATCCTTTCTAAAGATAGATCTTCTTCATGGCGTACTTGAATCATTATTAAGAAACTATAAACTCTTCTCTTTATTCTATTTTCTGCAACCATCAACTATGAAGATTCTTCGGCTGAGGCATGCGGATAGACCGGAGGAGTGAATCAGATTCTCTATCCCCAGACCACTCGATCCAAAGCAGAAGGATAGGAGCACCTGCAAATAGATCTTGCATAGCCTTGTCCTAAACCAGAGGATTATCGGCACCCAAGATCACTAAACCTTGTTCTCAATTGAACTAGTAGACAGACGGCACATTTGTCCTGAGATCAGCCCGCCCGTGGAAATGATCCTCATCCTCCGGGGAAAGGGTACCTTATCGCAAGAGCAGCGGATTCATCAATCGACATCTTCTCTTAAGGCTCTTCAGTATGTCAAGCTAGATTCTCGAAGAAGCCCCGGATTCCTGGGGAGAGGGAGAGAGGGCCAGTCTCAAATGTGCAAGGTCGTTGACTCCTCTGATAGGTGAGATGAAAGAGAATGTGCTAATCGAATCACAAAGATTCTCTGCATGGTCTTGCTCTCTTTCCGCTTGCCTTGTGCGGATTGCTTTTCCTAGCCATGGGCATAGGTCGAATATGATTCCGAAATGGCCGTCCAATTGATTCAATCCTCTTTCCCCATGCCAGTCAATACGGCAATCTTCCTTGTATAGTAGGGCGGAGAGTCCAATCCTCTGGGCAAGCAGTCTCTGCCCGTGGATCGGTGCCGCTAGAAAGAAATGGAACTAGAAAGCGGATCTTCGAATCAATTCAGATCTTATATTAAACCTTTTCGCATACCACTTTGACTACCCTCGAGACATTTCGAAATCGAGGTGCAGCATTTGCTTTCATTTGAGTCGCTTTGAGAGTTCTGGTTGTCCTGAGCAGCCCTCAATCTGTAGCGGAACCCTTGGCTCGACTAAATATGGAAAGGGCTCTCGTCTAACATGGACTTCACAGAGGATTGAAGGACAGAGGATAGTCTAAGATGGACGTCGGATAGTCTCTTATCCGAATGGCATTGCAAAAGATAATAATAGTCGTGAATGGCGTTCAGCAGATGATTTACACTTAATTTATTGCGTTCATGGTTATCCGCTGCATTTAGCTGCACAATAGTGAATAGCCATTCACTCTTTGGTGTTTAGCTGCAAAACAAAATAGTGAATGTCGTTTAGCTGCGCCTACGAAACTACGAAAGATCGTCGGAATGAACTCTTTGGCTATCGACTGCAGCTGAAATACTTCAAAACTACGAAAGATCTAATCTTCTTCGAATGTGTTTGGGTGAGGACTGGCCTTATCTACGACGGCTAATCGAGTCGGGAAAGGCACAAGCAGTTATTCCATGGGGCTGCCTCTGCTGCTTTCCTCTGCGCTGCATATTGTGACGAGTCTAGCCTTTCATGATCGAGAGGTATGGCAAGGGCACTTGAAAGTGACATTAGCGGTGATGCGAAATTCGACCTTTCTTTGACCCTAGGTCAGGCCATCCCTCTCCACGATCCAAGGATAATCTGATTGAACGAAGGAGAGTTTACGAGAGGGTAGAAGGTATGGAGTGAGTCCGAGGATTGCGTTATCCTGAGTGTCAAGGCGACCCTTCCGTCATATGAAAAAGCTTTCTGCTGACATTATCATCAGTCATGTGTGGGATAGTCCATCGGTTGAAGGTGGTCTTCTACCTGATCTGCAATCACTTGCGCGTACGGTGTCTCCTTATCCGAATCGCATCACTGCACTCAGGAATCAGAGTCTGGAATGCCGACCCAGCTATCCAGGGTTTTCGAGAGCGATGCTCATGTGCCTTACGCTGCCGCTTTCTAAGTGGTCAAGCCGGGCATCTGACACATCCCCGTTCGAGAAGGGGGTCTGATAGTGAGGACAAGAGCCTTCCCACCGGAGCGGATCTTATCCGAATTAGTAGCCAATCTGGAATAGAGGACTTCTGCACAACTTTAGCAGATTCCACGGAATGAGACTTCTTCGCTACTACACAAGAAAGACCATGGGGAAAGGGAAGGAGATGCTTTACAGTCACTAAAGCATGTGGGAAGCGAATACTGCGTTAGCGGCTTCGTCTACATCGGTCCCCGGCTCTATCGCATCTTTGGCAATGAGGCGTCCAACACGAGGAAGTGAGAGAAGGAGCCAAAGGAGAGAACTGATGGAGGTGTGATGGGTGGTCGAAGTTCCGGATCGATATCGAGCGCTTGCCATGCGGATTTTCCGACAGCACTACGACGATCACCTATCCACATCCCGAATCTGAACCAAGACGGTCAGGCGAGCCCAGGTCGTGTGTACAAGCCGGGACCTCTTCTGTGAGGACGTGAATGCCATCCATCCATATGTGATGAAAACGTTTCCAATGCCCGCTGCTGTCCCGGTCTGGAGGTTGGAAAGCCTTGCATACATCGAATGCCCGTCACGCATCACCCGCCCATTCATTCTTGCCCAGAGGGTTGACTGCTCTTTCCTACCGGAAATTGGATTGCGGTATACTATAGTGAGGAGTGAAAATAGGCCAGTGATCCGGGATACGTCATTAAACCACTCAGGAGGTCTCAGTACGAGTTCGTGGGCATCATTTCCAAGAGCAGACAAGAGGCGAGGAATGAATTATGAATTCACAGTATGGACGGTCACCCCGATCAATCTGCGAGGTATGCAATGAAGCTGATTTGATTGGTTTGATAGAGAAAGGATCACTATTATCTGGTGAACTACTTAAGCAAGAGACGTAGAGTTAGTGACGGTTTGACTGCCGTTCAGATCTCAGCGGCGGCATGCGCTCGAATCCACATCCTTTCCTGTCTCGATTCGGACACCGACTCAGTAGCCTGCTTCCTGATGAGCTAGTGTCACCGACTGAGATTGGCAAGTGAAGTTCGCCGAGGAATGAGCGTCAAAAAGTTGCTAGTGATAAGCATATCGTCAAGTACAATGGAGGAGCGAAAAGGTTCGTTACATCATAGTCGTTCGAAAAGGTATGCGACCGTTCGTTAACCAAAGTGATCGTCAAGTCTCAACCGTAAGGAAGAGAAAAGATTGGAGGTACTTAAAAGAACTGGAAAGGAAATAGCAGCGTAAGACTCGGGAAAAGACCTTTCATAAGCAGTTAATTATTTAAGTGAGCAGTCCGATCTTTCTTAATGAATCTCCGTAAGTTTAGTAGTTAAGCTAACCCCCAACTTACAACTTACTAACTGGGCAGGCGAATTAACTATAAAAGGGCGGACCTCTATCCTCTCCTTATTCATCTATAGCTGTTGTAGGGCTCAGCCGGGCCCCATTGCCTCACATCATGTGAGAGAGAAAACCACCATAGCAAAAAAGCACGGAAAGGGCCAAAGAGAAGAGCCTGGAACGAGAAGTTGTACATCAAGTGCCTTTGATCGCCGGCTTGAGCACGAAAAACAACACAATCAAAGCCTGCTTCTATATGGCTTTTCAGATACTTGAATGTTGTCGAAAAGGGCGAAAGGGGCCAATAGTCAATATCGGATAGGAGCTGACCAAGAGGGGCAGTAGCTGAAGGGGGCGGAGGCCCCGGGGAAAGGGGCAGATGGGAGGGCCACGAGAGCCAGGTAGGCCAGGAGGGCTGGGATGACTATATTGGGGGGCCGTGAGAGCCAAGTGCCCGGTGAGGGCAAGGGAAGATGCACGTCCCAACGATTCAAACCAGCCAAGAGAAGATGCACGTCCCAACGATTCAAACCCACCCACTACAGAGACATCCACCGAATCAAAGCAACCAACTCAGCGCAATAGAAGATCATTCACTGGATTGAAAGAAGAGAGAGGGGGCTCAGAAACCCGAATGATAGGTGAGAAGGGGCCCCCTACCCCAGATGCTCTTCCCGCTTTGTCTAGTCCCACCATTCCGGAATCAATCTCACTGAGACCCGCTCGTTCAAGATTAACAACTACTTTCATTTCGGGCAACCAGACGAGAGTAGGCGTCACTGCGTTCGCTCCTTCACAACAAGAGAAGGAATTCCAGTACTAGACTGATTCAGACGCACGGATCTGATGATACCCGTCGTTTCCTTGAGTGGCCCGTTATCAATCAGTTCATCATTGACCGCTCTGACCAGTTGATCGAATACCGAATACGATCTCAGACATAGCGAATGGGCTCGACGATAGCTGTCGAAGCGTACGATAGCAGCCTTCATCAGTTCTCTAACTGAATCTGAGACCGGTAATAGTAGGACTAGAACTGGGAAGACGAGAGGAATTGAATCACTCTGAATCTTTTGCAAAGCTCAGTCTTTTTATTCGAGTTCGGGTGACGAGGCTAAGGATTCGAGGAAGACAGACTCTAATAAATAGGATGGGCTGAGCTATGCGAAATCAAAGCAATCCATCTGAAGCAGTCCGCAACTGATTAGGTCGGGAACGGATCTCACTACCATGGAGAAGCAGTTCGAGAAGAACGAACGGGAGAAATTCCATGCCAGGTGCGGTCCGGGAAGAAGATCAGGAAGCCGAAGCTAGACTAGAGAGGTGCCAGAGATCAGCCAGGTAGCACACGAATCATCTCCCCTCAATTGTCGGACTCCCCACCTCCCCTTCACATAATTGCTACCTCGGAGGGTGAGGGTTCAATTCAATCTGTAGTCTGGCTCGTCTCCGGGACAATCAGAGAGGGCAGGCGGAGATGATGAGAGTCATTCTATTAATAGGAAGGAATCTCGTCTCTCTGATCAGTTATCAGTCTATTCATATCTTTGATTGAAGATTAAAGAAGCCCACTAGGCGGTGCAAAGATATGGTGCTCGGGAAGGGGAGCGAGACCTTCACTCAAGTCTTTCTTTTCATCCCACTACGCGAAGTCAGGGAAGAGTGAAAAGCAAGTTCACTACTCGGGAGCTAAATAGGAGGTGCGAGTGATAGGAGATCCCGGGTCAGCTCTTAGAGGTCCGCCAAGCCCAGGTCAGCTACTCTTTGACTCAAGTGCCGAGGAGCGAAAACCTGCCCTTCCCTTATGCCTGGTAGGCGGGACATCTCTATTCAGCGCTGGTAATGGGTCGGTCATTACTTTAGCTAAGCTCGGTGCCTGCGAGGTTATCCACCATTCCCTTCTGGTGGCATAGGCGTCAGTATCGCAACTCAGTCAGAACATCCCCCTAAATATAATATAAGTAAGTTGCTCGAGCGCCCCCTCCCCACTGGCTGGGAAACTCGTAATCAAGTTTGGTCCCTCTCAATCATAAGCTCTCCTTGTGGAATACTATGTGTGTTGGATCGTTATGTGGCGCACACCTATCTCCGCACAATTTGAACATCGTAACCAGTTAATCTAAGCCCCTAAGTAGTCGCACCCTTGTGCTGACCGCCCAGGTATCTTAGATTGACAGTTTAATTCCAATTGTTCTGTCCCGTCGAGGGTCTAAATTACGAAAGTGTAACTTCACATATATTCCCCGTAGCCCGTTTGGTCAAATTTAACTCACTCCCATTCGAATCGATATGGTTTATATCCCGTCCCTGTCAAACCTATACACTTTAAGGCCCGAAGTCGTAACAAGCTTAGGAACACGTAAGCGTAAGCGTACACGGCAAAGGGCCAGGTTGATTGAACAAGAATCTTATTGCAAAGGGCAGAGAAGGAATGGAACACGTTGCTTTAGGGAATGAAAAGAATGGATGAAAGGCTTCCTTCCGTATTAAAGAATAACAAAGACCGGAGAAAGAGCAGCTTAGGCAGTGAATGCAATTGGAGTAGAAAGAGATGGAGTTTTATACGCCTAAAGCAGCTCCTGCTTGGTGAGCCCCCGTCGCACGTCGCTAGCGCTCGTACCTTTCTTTTAAGTCTGAGGGTATCGTCAGATAGCTCGACCTTAAGGGGTAGGGGTAGGCTAAGAGTCAATTCCAAGAAAAGAGTCAATGCTATAGCATATTAGACTGTTGCTGCAAAAGATCAGTTTTGTATTTTAATACTTGTATCTCAATTTCATTGTTCTGTTTAGGTTCTTGCTCTTGTCCCCTCTTCACTTAGGAGAGGCGTTTCGCTTAAAGGAAACTATTCACTACTCGCCTTTCGTTAAGGTAATGCAATGAACTGCTGCTCAGCTAAAATCATGCAAGGGGCGAGGAGCGGTTAGCTTTCTGAAGAGCCTAACCGAACCCCACTACGCGGGCAACACAACCAAGCACACGTGAGCTATCCTGAACGTTCGTTATAGCTCGTTTTAGATTCATTACTTCTGGTTTCTTGAACCCGAAAGCATTCCATTGGATAAAGCTTTAAGGTAAGGGAAGCCCCTCAACTCAAGGGAAAGAAAGTTCGTTCGCGAGAGAGGGAAGCTTCAAGTGGGACTGCTTAGTGAACTCCTCATGTGTGCTTGTTCGAGTTAGACTCTTCTCAGCGGGGACGAGTGATAACGGTAGTAAGTAGTAGACGTGTGAGACCAACGGGGTAGATCTTTCTACGAGTCATTTAGGGTAGTTAGCCATGTTAGACTGGATAAGAGAGAGTAGAGTGAATCTTTTGTAATTCCCAAAGCCATTAACGACTGGTGCTGGCGACAGCGACGTGTTTCGTGAATTAAGTATAACTGAGTGCAGCTGCAACTGGAACTGATTCAACTCTTTCCGGATTCGAGGATAAAACCGGAAGGGCAGGAAGAGGCCAGTAGAGGCAATGTAATTGACTTGAATTTGTCCGTATAAGCTCCCGAGTCTCTTCCTGCTGCTTTTCTAGTTAGAAAGAGAATCGTTTTTTCTTTATCCTTTACTTGAACTCTTTTCTTTCACTCAGCCTTCAACGAGCCCACACCACTGATTATTGGAGATCCAGTGACTATGACAAGTGAGGTGCGAAAATGAAAAAAGAATGAAATGACTATAAGAGGCCCGACTCACAACAGTAATTTCGAGCTCACGAAGAAAGAATTAGCTTTCTCCGGAGAAGTAGAAGAAAGTTTCTCTTTCGATTCTCAATTTCATTGTTCAAGAAAGATCTAATTAGCACGGCTAATGAAATGAAATAGAAAGAATTCTCTCCCTCTGAGCGCTATTGTTCTTTATTCGAGGATAAGCCCGAACCCTTCTTCAGTAGAGAACGTTACAGCTCACAATAGCGAAGACCAAACAACAGCAGTTCTGAGTGAAAGTTCTTTAGTTTATGCCATGTTAGCTGCAGCTCAAGTTTATCCGGTCTCATCGGGTTAATGAAAAAACCATTTTCTTTCGCCTCCCTTAGAGGCTCAACGGGCCAACCAATGGTACGGTGGACTCCTTTCGTTTCCAAAACCAATTGTAATAAAGTTAGGGGTTCAAATACAGTAGTTGCTTCATCAGTCTGTTAATTTATTGGCTCGTAAGGCATTCCGACCTATGGGTTCAAAGGTTCAAGGTAGGGATTCTTTAACTCTCTAGCACGCTATTCCCTCTTCCCGCCCTCTTTCTCTCGCAAAGAAAGAAAAGTAGCGATAGCATGGATGCGCGCGACTCTGTCAATAGCAAACAAATTCTCTCTTTCACCTTTCTTACCCAAGCAGTAGGAGTTGAAGAGAAAACAAACAAAAAAAGGTTGGCATTCGCCTTCCGGGAACCAAGTGCAATTCCCAGTGGTTTTTGGTCCAGAGGTTCAATCAATTAGTTTTAGAATTAGTCTTCTCAAAGGGACACATTGCATACTATAACAAGGGAATTTATAAGCCATTTCCGTTATGTGGTCATCGCTGTTATGTGGTGCTACCCGTCTAGCCACACCCAACTCAAAGTTATTGTGCTTGCCTCTCTGCCTTGTCCTTTGCTCTCTCGTTCGTGGTTTATTTCATCTAGGCGGTCTGTGGACTTTTCTTGCTCTCCACGGCGCTTTCGGATTAATAGCTTTCATGTTACGTCTAAAAAACGATTCTCTTTCTAAATTGATCAAATGGGAGTGCATTTCGTTTTCTATTCTTTTTTATTCTCTTGAAGATGCGAACGAGAGTGAGTAAGAGAAAACAAATCGGGAATCAATCGTTTTTGTTCGTAAAGCGGATGTCTACATTGAGCTAGAAGGCTTGTTTGAATGTCCTCGCGTGGGTTTTGTTTTTTCATTGACTCTTTCCATTTACTCTTTCCTATCTGTATTTCGAGCCTATCGGGGATGCCCTCTCCCGCGTCGGTACAAAAGGAAGATTCTTTCCTGAACTCACTAAGGGCACCGCACCCGCTACTATTAGTTAAGAGTCTCTCCCGAGTTCCCTCTTTCCATTCCCAAGAACAGGAGCATATTCAACTCTATATGGGGCACGGGACTCAACCGAGAACAGCTTAAGAATCCGAAAATCCGAGAAGAGTATTTGATCTTAGCATTACGCCTTTCCCTCAAATCCCGACCTCGTCCTTTTCTGCTGCAATAAGACCTCCACAATTGGTTTGAATTGAAAGAATCTTTTGGGAATAATCTTTCTATTAATTAGAGGAACTCGTCTGTCTCTTTCCCGGTCACAGCCCTCTTTTCGGTTAGGTCTACTTTGATTGTTGTTTAAGTAGAGTGAGCCGGAGCCGATGACACTGGTTCGGACTGGCAAGTAAAGTGGATTAGTATTAACGAAGGAACTCCAGTCAAAGAGTGAAGGGATTCCCTTAATCTTTATATGTTCAATGAACTGTTTTCAATTTATCTGAATTCACATCGGATAGTTATAGCCGGGCGAAGTAGTTCCAGAGCACCCAGTTTATTAAATATTGATTTCAAACAAAGTGCTTCGAAAAGCGCATCTTTAGTCGAGCTCCGAGCAGATGTTTAAAGAGTTGAACACACTTGACTTTCTTTATGCACCCCGTAGAAAAATAGCTAATCTCATTCTTGTCGTTCTTTGCGGAACGGGTGAAAATACCTCTTAGAGCATCTTCCCACTTGAGGCCCGCTCTCATACTATGAAAAAGAGAGAGAGACTTCGCTTCGCTCCTCTGACTGATCGTTTTTCGAGGCATAGACCAATGAGAGATCGTTTTTTTCGAGGCATACCAATGACTGATCCTTTTTCATAGATGAATGACTTTATATATAGTAGTTGCGCACTTTCTCTTGCTTGAGTTTCGGGTAAGCGAAGCAAACAAAAGAAAAGAAATCCATTCTTTGTTCGCTTGGAAGAGTGTTTTCTCATCCTTAGCTCCGAGAACTTGCTATTGGTTAATTCTTTGTTCAACGCCTTGGAGAAAGAAACTTGTTTGCAGAAGAGCTACAAAGAGCTAAACTAGTATAATAATACAAAAGTGAAGTTTCTTTCCTCACATCTTGCTCTGTAGGTAGAAAAGAAGATATAGATTTATTTAGGAGAGCGTGTCTCTCTCTTGATTTAGCAGATGTCTACGCAATTGAGTGAGATGTGGTATTGCTACTGAACCAAGAGAAGAGGGTGAGAAAGGAGGGGGGATCGACCCTCAAGTTAATGAAAAGAGTAGAGCATACTTGCCGGGCTCAAGCTCCTTAAGAGTCCGAGTGGTTGCCACATTCTTCAGATGAAGATTAAGATTCTTTAAGTGAAGTTTCTTTCCTCACATCTTGCGTCAATAAAAAGGTCTGTTGAAGTGAATGAGAAGAGGGTTGAAGATTGGGTCTTGAATTGGATCGAACGTGGTATATTAAGATAAAGATCTATCTGCGTACTTTGAGCCACCCTGTCTGAGGTTGGACCAGGGCTAGGAGTGAGAGCTGAGCGACGGAAATTAGAATTCATTATTGTTCTCTGCATTGAGCTAGAAGGCTTGTTTGTTGGGTTGGGATTGGGCCTTTCGGGTTGCGCATGGGCCGGGTCTTCTAATTAATATAGAAATAGGAGCGAGAGAGGAGGAGGAAGAGGGCTAAGATGGATTGAGACCTGGAGGGAGTCTCAGATCTTTCTGGT
>JBAMIB010398726.1:0-10174 GCA_037177415.1 Kaempferia rotunda | reverse complement strand
CAGGAGGGAGTCACAATTCCATCACGACAGCGTGGACAGTGGGCCGGAGGAGTCGCACCAGAGGAGTTGCAAGACCCTCCGATGCTGTAGGAGTTGCAGGACCCCTCCGGTGCTACCGGGGGAGTTGCGGGCGCCTCACCGGTGCCACCTGAGGAGTCGCGGGACACCTCTAGTGCCGCCTGAGGAGTTGCGAGACACCTCTGACTCCTGGGTGTCTCGCCGGTGCCGCATGAGGAGTCGCAGGACTCCTCCAATGACGCTACCTGAGCTGCGGGACTCCTTTGGCGGTGCTGTTTGAGTCGTGGGACTCCTCCAGTGGTGCCGCTTGAGTCGTAGGACTCCTCTGACGGCGCTGGAGGGGTCATGAGATGCTCCGGCACCGCAGGATGAGCGTTCCTGAAATCATGATTTCACGATATGATTAAAAAATAAATATTTATATTTAATTAATTCAAAAATTCCCAACTTAAATGTGATCTCTCGAAGTGACTTTTATAACCCCTAATTAAATTATCTCAATAAAATATAAATATATTTAAAATTAAAAATAATAAACTTTATCAATTAATATTTTGAAAATTAATTTTCCTGATTTAAATTTTATTTAAAAATTCTATAAAAAATTGTAAAAAATTCTAATAAATCATATTAATATTCTCATATTTTTTAAATATTATTTTGTATTCTTTTTTTACTTTTTTACTATTTAATTAATATTTTGATATTTTTTTTTATCATTTTAAATATATATTATTTAAAATAATAATTAAATAATTTATTTATTTATTTATATAATTATTTTACCTAACATAGCATTTTTGTATTAATTTTTATACTTATAATAGATAAATTTTTTATCTTAGAATTAATTTAAAATTTAGATCCATGAATATTAAGATATTTAGCTCCATGTATATAAAATTAATATACAACTCATTTTTAAATTATTCACAATAAACCTATTTATCTAATAATTACTATATCTAAATTAAAAAAAAAATATTGAAATAGTATCGGCACATCACGATACGATATCGAAACCGTATCGTTCTGGTCTGATATTGAAACCTTGCCACGGGTACGAGATTTGAAACAATGACTTGTATGTGCCTGAGTTGAAAACAAACCAATCAGATGGAGTTACCCAGAAGACCTTTAGGTTCTTGGATGTCTTCTGAGTTCTGACTAACTACTTCTAGGTCCGACCAACTTAGTAAGAGCTAGCATTAAACCATAGAATGCTGAACTGCTGATGCTAGGTCTGGCAAAATGTGAAGCTGTTGCAGTTATTCATGGATTGAGTTGTACAAGTTGCTATGATTCTCAATGATCCTAAGATGAGCATTAGTTGAGTTTTTTATGCTTCTAAATGCATCCAATGCAAGGTTTAATTGTTTCATTGACATTGCCATGTACTTTCTCTATTGATCACTTCACACTTGTGTTTGTCGGCTGAATATCTAATTGTGCTTTTAGTCTACTCATGTAATGAGGTAGAATTCTTGATGGCGAAAATAGGTCCTCCAGATAAACTGAGTTCCGATTTAAATTCTGATTTTGTCTTATTGAAATATAGTTATTCTCTTGTAGCTATTTTTACTATTTTCAGTGCCTACTCTATAAGGCTAAGTTGCTATAAGTTGTATCAGAGTGGCCACTGATTTATTCAACCAATAATACATAATTCTCTTTCACATTTTCTCTTCTCTCATGAAATTGTTGAACAAGACATACAGTCTCTTGAGATTGCCAAATGAGGCACGCAGATTTTTCTTATGTTACATCAATAGGTCAACTGCCTTGTCAGTGTGTTATTATTATTATTGTCATCTCTCTTCTTTTACTGCACACAAACCATTGTTTATTGCAGCGAGTTTTCCACCACTTTGCAGCTGCTTGTCTTTTTTTTCCCGCTACACTATTGCACCACTTTTTCTCAACTGGTCTTCTGGTTGGCAGAATTCAATTTTGGAACTCTTTAATTTAAATTAGGTATCTAATCATCATCGTAGAAGAAAATGAACACAGTAATTATATGGCATTCATTTCTTTTAGGTTTATTATGCTATAATTTTTTTGTACAACATAGTTGTTGCTATTAATCTGTTGTCTTTATTGAATAGGATGGTCTCCTTTGGGTTAGAAGATTTTGCTAAAAGGTATGGTGATTTAAAGCCTTCCCAGTTTGTTGATATTGCTGCCCTTGCTGGCGACAAGTCTGACAACATCCCAGGTTTTAGTTGTATGCATGGATTTCAATATCTGCAGTTTCTTTTAATGATTCTATATAGTCCTTGTTTTCCTATCTGAACGAATAAGAGACATCCCTTTTAATCTTAGTTACGCCAGCCAGTAGTTGCTATTAATTTGTGAAAAACTTATTATCTTGGTGAATGTGATCTTTTTAATGAAATATCAGAATACCAAAGTTAAGTTAATTTTGTTTTTTTTAAAAGTCGACATTTAGGTAGATGGGTTTTTTTTTTTTTTTTTTCTGTTTAACATATTTCCAGAATATGGTTAATAATTAATGTAATGCTTTTTAATGAAATGCCACAGATATCAAAGTTAAGTTAATTTTACTCTTTAAAAAAAACAAAAAAGCCAACATTTGGTTATTATTATTATTATTTTTTTAAAAATTAACATTAAATTTTGGCCTCTGAGTTTTTAAGAAAATTTGACAACTGATGCCATGGGTGTAGGCACTGACACCATAGGTATAGGATAAAGTCACCTTATAGTTTGCCTAGAATGTTTTCCAGCTGCAATGGTACGTTCATTTTTTGTTTCTCTTCACACTCCAATTCAAAGAGACAAGGGACTGATTTATTTATCCTCTTTTATAGTCTTTCTCATTTGAGCGTGTGATTGTATAGTTTTATGATTTCAAAGTTTGTCAATATTTGCAGGAGTTGGAGGTATTGGGGAAATAAATGCATTGAAATTGATCACTAAGTTTGGTATGTTTGTCTTTCTCCATCAATTAACGTATTGAATAGCAAACTTAAAATCAAAAAAATTTTGCCTGAAGTTGACCTAGATTGTTTCCTGATTTCAAATAGTCTAAATTTAGTTTCAGAAATTCAGATTTCAGTTTACTGTAAATGGAATCAACTAGGCTGTTTTGACTGTCAAAAAGGAATTCGGGTCAGCATGTCGGAAGCCCTGTGCTTTGAATTCTTCTATGTACTACATATCCTTGGCCTTTTCATCGAATAAGTTATGTATTATTAAATAAAAGACTATATTCATAAAAAAATATACAAGATGTAATGATTCAAGCTATTTACATTTGTTTTGTAATACATTTGGTATTTCATTTTATATTGCAAACCTTTGTATTTTGATGCATTAGTATTGTCTTTGTTATCTGGATATTTTGATGTTTTGTAATATGCAAAACATTTTTCTTTGATAATTACCTTTCTATTAAATGAACTGAATGCATTTGCATATTTGTCACTGCAGGTTCATTGGAGAACTTGTTAGATTGTGTTGATCAAGTTGAGGACGAACGCATTAAACAGGTTCTTTGAACATTCACTAAGTAATTCGTTTGTTTAGCACCATGGAAATTAACAAAAACTCTCTCAACCACCTACCAGGCCTTAATGACTAATGCTGATCTTGCTCGGCTTTGCAAGAACTTGGTAATAGCTTGGCCTCTTATGTTATTTTTAATCACCGGAAGGAACCAGTTCTTTCTTTCTGGATTATTCTCCCTTGTTAATCTTGTCCCCTTTGCATTGCATTCTTGTGCTTCTACTTCGAAAATAGGCTAATGTTCTTTCTATGCTGTGGCAGGCAACTTTACGTTCTGATCTCCCATCTTATATGGTTCCATTCGAGACGCCTGATCTTGTATTTCAAAAACCACAGGTATGTTGGTCTTCCCTTAACACATTCTCAGAGTCAATTTGGTGATTCAAGTCAATGTGCCATCTGATATCTGCGCTGCTTCTACAGGATGGTGGAGAAAAATTTATAGGTCTCCTGAGAGCCATTGGAGCATATGCGGAAGGCTTTTCTGCCGATCCCATCATCAGACGAACTTCTTACCTATGGAATAGACTTCGAACATAATGATTCATATTAATTTTCCTTGTCAAACTAAGAAAACAAACCGCACGACCAGAGGCTGGTAAACAAGCAAATCAAAGCTCAAAGCGACATTTCCCCAAACCTTGTCAATTTTTCTAGCTGACATTTGAAGTCCTCTTAAAATCCAATCCGATACTTCATCAAAAGAGCACTGGCATTGCCTGGAGGAGGATTTCGAGCCATCAATATGCTGTTCGTCAGCTCTCAGATGATTTTGAGCCATTTCAGACCAAATTGTCTGAGTTACACCCCTTTGCAATCGCGTTGCCTAAATTGTGACTTGCATCTACTGGCACAGTTGCTTTACAGTCTACAAGATATCGACGAATGGTTGCAGAATTGATTCAGTTATCACTTCAAACTTTGTGAAAAATTTACGATGGCATGTAGGTCATATGGCGAAGTTACTAAGATCTCTTCTTTATCTTCTTATTCATTTTCGAGTTTCCTATAACTTGCTACTTGCTCATTTAAAGGTCTCCCCTCATATTCTATAGGCTTTATAAGCACATGTACTCCAAATCAAGCCTTTAAGCATGCAAACATATTTGCATATTTGAGATCAATGGCACCTCTACGGATTGGTGTAGTCGGTGTCTGTATGATAATTTGCTTTAACAAATTTTGAGATTAATTTTTATTGGGTATAAAATATCTCTTAGGTGTGTGACCTTTCTATGCAAAAGATTGTTGTGTTGTGTTGTGTTAGAGTAAAATGTCCCTCATAATTTATTTATCTATATTTAGTCGTGGGATTGGTGATATTGTGTCATTTTGGATAACAATATCACCTTTTGTTCTAATATTTGAGCTAAATGGCATTTTCACGGGTTGATGTAGTTGTTATTTGTATGTGTGATTATTTTAATAGGTTTTAATCAATTCTAGGTGTAAAATGCATTGTTTGTTGTTTTAAGTTTTATATATAAATGACTGCTATGTTAGGGTAAATATTTTTTAAAATTATTCTCGGACTGTTCTAGAGTGACGGATAAGGTGACAAATTCATCTTTTTCTAATATTTGAGCTAAATAAAATTTAGCTACTCCATCTCTAATTATTGACAGGAGAGAATGTGAAATTTGTGGAATATAATTTGAGCAAAAATTAGAAGAACTCCAATATTTTTTTATTCATTATCAAAATTAGATTTCATCTTCTCTCAATATTTTTTTTTATTTTCTAAAATGTTGTTAGTTACACTTTATAATTACTATAATATGCCTTTCATCCCTAATTAATATTATATTAGCATAATAATTATGAAATTGACCTAAATTCCCTAATAAACTCAACTTCCTCCTGTTCTTAAGTGAGAAAAATTTTGTTCCTATCTTCTGCATGTAATTTTTTTTCAACGCCAATACATCGGTTTACCTAAGTATTCTATTTTTTAATATAAAATGTTCAAAATGATATATAATTTTTTTTTCTAAATTTAACACAATTTTAACTAGAATATAATATTTTTTTTTATCATTTGAACAGTATCATTGGTTTATCATAAGAGAACAAAAGTCTTCATTATTATTTATAGGTATAAAATGTCTAAAATAAAATATAGTTCTTTTTAGATTTAATATTATTTAATTAGAATTGAATATATTTTCTATCCAATTAAGCACAACACTTATTATCAATCGATTGGGAATTCACACCAATCAATTAAAATGCTTAATTTAGTAAAAAATATATTAGATTATAATTTAAATATGCTCAATTTAAGAGTATTACACTTAATTTTAAAGTTTTTATATTGAAAAATTGAGGATAATTAGATAACTAGATGTATATTAGGGAGTTAAAATATAGAAAAGTTTAGAATGGTAACACATTTTTTCTGATGCAAGGGAAAAAAAGGCTATTAGAAATTCTAGGACAATTTACCGTTATAATTGCTAAATACTTATGAATTATAATTATTAATATAACAAACTTATTAATCAGATATTATATTAGTTATGTGATCGTAATTATTATAATAATATCATTAAAAAAAAAAAACCGATGCATTTGCTTCTGGAATCTTCTTTTCTCTATTTCCCTCCGAAGACTTGTCTTCGCCGCCGGAAAGCATACAGCATACTTGTGAGATGTCTCACCGGAAACGGCAACGGAACGGAAGCAGCGGCCGCCTCTCTTCGATCGACGGTGCTCTTGCAGATATGTCCTCCTCTCCTCCTGCCGCCATTCCAGGTAGCTTCAACGACCCCGCGACCGCGGACGTCACCCTCCGCCTCGAGTTTTACGACGACCTAATACCCGATCTGGACGCTCCCATCCCTTTCCTCGACCTTTACGTTCGATCGGACGCCCTCCGCCGCTCCCACTATTTTTCTTGCCTTCTCTCCGACCGCTGGAAGCAACCTGATGGCTCCTCCGACGAGTTTCCTGTCCGATTGACGCTCAAGATCTCCCGGGACGACGATCTCATCCACCGTGGCCCATTCCACGCCCATGTCGCCGTCATCCGGCTTCTGCACACGCTGGATTTCTCCGGCTCGATCGCCTCCGTTTCCGATGCGCTGGACATGATTCCGGTCGCGTTGGAGCTCGTCTTCAACGATTGCGTCCAAGCTTGAGTCCGGTTTCTCGAGGCTGTACCGTGGACTGAGGAGGAGGAAGAAAGGGTCCTCAAGTTGATGCCTTTTCTCGGTAAAGAGGAGTCCGAAGAGCTCCTTTCTAGGGTTCTTCCCGTGGTGTCAGCTTCTAGGGAATGCGATAGCATGCCGGAGTCTATGCTCCGTGGGTTGATTGATACTGCAATCCGACGGAATCTGAATGGGGCGACCGTGAAGGCCTTTGTGGCGAAGATTCTGAAGGATTTCCGATCTCGGGAATTGGTGGAGAAGGTGCTGTGCCAGGCATTCTTTTCGAGCTTGGAGAGGGTAAAAGAATACATGGGGAAGTATGCCAGCCCTGAAGTCAGGATCGCCGAGAATAGTAATGAAAGAGAAGCCATCCAGAAGGTGAACTTGCACGCCGTGCTGGTCAATGTGAAGCATCTACATTGGCTGATTGATAGGATTATGGAGCTGAGGGTCGCAGACAAGGCAGTCAGGGAGTGGAGTGAGCAGGAGGCCCTGGCAGCTGACTTGATAAAGACCTTCAGGGATGATACTTGGAAAAATATTGTGCCCGGATTGGCATTTTTGGTCACAAGGTGCAGCTACCGCCTGGCTGATGCTGTTGCTTCTGGGATTACATTGGCTCCTCAACAGGTCTGTTTTCTCATTCCTCATACCTTTCATACCATATTTGAGTCTGATAAGTGTTTATGATTATTTGGTCATGGTTGACAGATTGATAGGATATTCAAAACATTCAAACATCAAGAAAACTATCTGCCACTGGAATGAACGAACTTCAACACTTATCACCTCAAACTTGTTATAAATACTAACATATTCCCAGTTTAAGCCACAATAGAATTCTTTGCAGAATACATGTATTGTCAGTATCATATTGTTGTGGATAGTTGCACTCACTATCAAAGTTGACGAGTTAGCTAACCATAGTACTGCTTTGTCTTAGGTGAGAATGAGACTTGTGAAGACATGGCTTCCTGTGTTAAATGTGCTCAAGGATATATTTTTACAAGAACACCCTGTTGGTTATATCTTTCGAAATGAGAATGTTGGTGATAAAACACTATACCTGGACCTCGAGGAAACATTCCTAAAGATTATATCCACGTTGCCACTCTCCAGTGCTCAAGAACTCCTGCAGCAGTGCCTGTGCTTCTCCACCCGCAATCTTGACGACTGCCCCCACTTGACATCTGCATTCAGAACATGGTTCAGGCGTGCTAATAGATCTCCACGTGATTTAAGAAATATTTCATAGCAGCTGCCAGGTGATTGTTGTTATCAGGTTAGTTTTAGTATATTTTTTTCATGCAACTGCTTATTAGTATGATTTATTTAAAAACTTCTGAGTTTGTTATCTTGTTGTATAACACAGCGATATGCAATTGCAGTTATAGTTTATACTACCTTTATCAATCAAACCAAAGTATCTGACATTGTTCAATGTTGATTTTCCTATAACAAGAACAAGTAGAGTGGCGACTGGCGACCATTACACATCTTATCCCATAATTAAACTCTATATTGCTTTTTCTCCACCAATATGAAAAACTAATTTTATAACAGACATTGTTAGCTCTATATAAGGTCATATCCTACCGATATTAAGTTCTATATTTCATGAGATTGTTCGCATACTTTTACATGGTTCCTGGAACCTAACACCATCCTCCACCTTTTTCATCCATGGTTGGACTTGGGACCAACATTTGTTAGATCATATCAGCATGTGCTTGGTTCTGTAGGAAGTTATATTTATGTACGCAAACATTTTCTTTCTTGTTTGATGCTTGCTAGAATTCTAGTCTACTGAATTTATGTTGCGGATTAACTATTTATGAATTTAAAGCTGCCTATTGTAATATTAGGAACAATGACTTTTTTTTCTTAAACGCTAGTAGTTTAGACTAACCATGGTTCATGATGAGATTTGGGAAATATAGGTGTGGAAGCATGTTTTTTCCCATAAATTGTCCTCATTGGCATTTGTTTGGAACTTAATTGTAAAACATGTGTGGACATCATTGTAGATATACAACATACGTGGATGTGGACGTGGATGTTGATGTAAAGATAATATGTATGTAAGATTTTTTACAAATTTCGCATGGCATCAGAATCAATACCTAATTCATACGTTTGTCCTTCCTTCAAACCTCATGATCTCACCCTTCACAACTCACACAAGCTAGAAATCCTGGTCTTCTCTCTTCAGCAAGTCACCACTATATGCAACAGTGCCATCTTCAATCAGTGGTTCCTTCAGTCTCCTGCTTCCTCAACAGTGCCATCTTCTTCTTGGATGTTTGTCACTATAAGTGGTTTTTTCCTCCAAAAAGTTGGTGTAGATGGAAAAAATTAGGGTTAATCACTCCAATTAGTCCCTTCTAATGATATATATTATATGTATATAGCATGGTTGTCAAGACCAACTAATACTGAAACAGATTGTCTGACTTGCATTGCTATCAGTAGAGGTTGATCCAATTGTTTTTGAAAAAATGGTGATCTCAGGAAGATTTCATTGAAAAAAAACAAACTAAAACAAAAATGAATTAGTTTTCACTAGAAAATAAATGGAAACAATTGAAATTTGGTCGAATTGAGAGATCTTTGAAATTTGACTGTGTAGGTTGATTTGGTAAACTCAAGGATCTAGTAAACTCTTTGCTGATCTGAGCTTGATTCCTAACAATTCGCATGGGAGTGTGTGTGCGAGAGATTTCTTTCTTAAATTTAACTTGAGTTCCCAACTTCGCTATCTGAGATTGTCAAGATCAAATCATTTAACCATGCTACTACTTGGTAAACAGCCACTTGCCAACCAAGTGTCTCATCTCTCTCTCTCAGATTTGATTGAGAAATTTTTTTGTTTAGAAATCCTATCAGTTCAATTGAGATGTGACTTAGGTCCAACTATGCCTTGTGATATGAAATATTGAATCATAATCTAATTTTGTCAAATAACATTTTGATCTTCCCACTTTACATCATTCCTACACTCCTCGAGCGGACAACATATCATAATATTTAGTTCCTAAAATCTCTCCTACTTTCTCCTCTAGTAAACAATGCGTATGATTTCATTGCCATTGGATCTCGTGTGCCTATTTGTAAATCTAATGCTGAATATTCAAGATAATTTTAGAGCACACTAATTTTGAGATTCAAAATGGAGCAAAAGAGATAGAGTTGAATAACACAATGTGAAATGTGAAAAATAAAAGATCACCTATCTATCTTAATAACTGTGTTTGCAAAACCAAGAGGCAATTGGTACCTGATAAACTCACCATTCAGATTGCATAGGGCTTATTCCTGCCTAAGTTGCGACAGAAGGCTTACAGGTATGAGATAGCTTCTAACTAATTCCATTCAGTTGAGGAAATCAGAAGAGGAAGAAAGATAATAACAGAAAATGATCAACCTTGATAGCATAAAACAAAGACTTCTTCAAATGGAAAAATCTACATCTTATTTCC
>JBAMIB010398716.1:0-10175 GCA_037177415.1 Kaempferia rotunda | reverse complement strand
TTTTGAATTTTTTTTTTTTTTTTTTTAAAAAAAAAAAAAAAAAAAAAAAAAAAAAAAAAAGAGACGGACGGACAGAGGCATGACAGACGCGTCTGCCTAAGGAGGAGGACGCGTCCGTCGATCTCCTTCATGACAGACGCGTCCGCCTAAGAAGAGCGACGCGTCCGTCCTCTTCCAGCACGAAGAGAGACGTGTCCGTCCCTACCAAGGGACGCGTCTGTCTGTTTCTATATATATATATAACGCGACGCGTCAAATTCACCAAACCCTAATTTGCTTAGATTTTCATCCAGGTGCGCATCCCTCTCTGCCCCGACGCGTCTCTACCGTTCTCTCTTGAAATCAAAGCCGACGGCCCACCGCTCCGACGCATCTTCAAGGTCACGGCCGCGTCTCCTGCTGCCGACGCTCACTGCGATTTTTCTTCATCAAGTCCCCGACGCGTCTCCTAGCTATATCAAGGATCCAGACGCGTCTCTCCTTGGTGCCGCTCAAGCCGCGTCCTCCCCACGCCACCAAACCAACTCCTGCCCACGCCTCTCCCCTCTTCGACGGACACAACTCTCTCTCGCCCTAATCCAGGTAACCCGTTCCAATTTTTCTTTCCGAGCATCAAGCTTAGGTTATATTATAGCATTTCATTTCATGGTGAGAACTAAGAATGCTGGAATTAGGAATGAGGGTGAGACATCGACTAGGAATAGGGGTAAAGCACCGGCCAATAGGGCCAAATCGAGCACACTTGAGACCAATGCCCAGCAAAGGATTGTTGAGGCCCTTGCACGGAATAAGAACCTCATCGCTGAGAGAGGAATTCCCCGTCTTCAGGAAGGGTGTTCTAATTTTTGGTTTTTCGCCGAAGTAGCTAGACGGGGTTGGACGAATTTTTGTGAACCTCGCGACCCGGCTGTTATTCCGGTCGTTCGTGAGTTCTACGCTAGAGTACCGGACCATCAGGGGGGTAAGGTCCGTGTACGAGGTAAAACAGTCCGGTTTGACGCTCTCATGCTGAATCGTTTCTTTGAGTTACCTATACCTGACGTCGATGACTATGCAGCGTTAGTAGGATCATCCTTGACTGCTGAAAAAGCCGAGGAAATTCGACAGGTTTTAACTGATGGAGCAGGGCAATGGGCGACACACGACGGCGAGTTTGTTTCCCTCAAACGGAACACTCTCGAACGGTTTGCTAAAACTTGGTTTTACTTTGTCGTATTCTCCATGTTGCCTGTTACCCATCATAATCTATGCAGGCGTGAACCAGCGATCCTAATTTATGCCATCCTGAATAATTTGAAAATTAATGTCGGTCAATTGATTTTCAGGGGGATTCTCCAATCGGCGGAACCCACGAAGGGATACTGGTTCCCTTCGTTGGTGACCATGCTCTGTCGGCAAGCTGGTGTCGCCATTGCAGATCACGAGGAAACACTTCCCCCAGGTACTATCATGACTCAAAAATATATTGACAAGTTGTGTAATACCGGTCCTCAGGAGATGCAGGCAAGTCAGAGGAGGACCAGGGCACAATCAAGAGTTCTCCAGGCCGGACCATCTGCGTCCGCCGAACAACCCACGCAAGACCTTCCAATTGAGAGTCCGGCTCTTCCCGACACGTCAGCACCAGCCACCTCCAGAAACCCGGTGCTTCGATTCCTCCGTCGGATGAGGCAAGAATTCCGCTTCCGCCACGAACATATCAATGCCAATATGCAACGCAATGAGGACAACATGCGCTTCCAATGGTTGGCGGCTGGCTATGACATGTCGAAATTCCAGAACATGATCCCGTGGGAAGAGTCTACACAAGCCGCCCAATGGGATGAGTTTGTGGACAACGAGGGGAGCGAGGATTCGAGCGCCAACCAAGACTCTTCGGAAGAAGAGTAAACCACAGGGGAGTCCCTTTCTTACTCTCTCTCTTTTAACATCGAGACGATGTTCCTGGTTAGGTTTGGGGGTGTAGGTTAGTTCTGTTGGTATCTGCTGAGTAGTGATATATGGTTCATAATAGGTTTGGGGGTGTTGCTTTACATGCTGTGGGTTAATAATGAAAATCTGAATTTGATAACTGTCAGTTAGTCCAAATGAGCATCTAATTCCTCACATCTCTGCTGTTGATTGGTTTGGAAAAACTTCTATTCGATGAGGATTACTAGTGAGTTTGTACAAGTCTTTGATGGAAAGAGGATTTCTGGAAATTAACTTGTGATTAAAACTTGTCCTTTCGATATATCCAAAGCTGAAACCTGAAAATTTTTGGATTTTCAACAATCATAGTCTCATGTCTCGGTAGGTTTCTGATTGAATCAAACTGTTATTTTGGTAAAACATGTGAAGTAATAAGGATTAGGACATGCTTTGGGATTATCTCTTGAAATGAAATTTGGGGAACGATCTTTGTGTGAAAAAAAAAAAAAAAAAAAAAAAAAAAAAAAAAAGAAGAAGAAGAAGAATAAGCGATCATGATTCTAAGTACCACTGTCCAGAGTTGAACTATAATTTTCTGTTTGAATGTATCTGGATATGTACTGATGGTGTCTGTTAGTCCCTAACTGACCCGAGAATAAACCTGAGGAGTGCTTCGTCACTTAATGCCTTGGTCCAACTGGATCGGGAGTCATTGGTTGATTTCTCGTTACATGGGTGGTTATAAGGACGGGACACTAAAGAATCATGTATCATTATGCTGAGTATGCTTGTGTTGGATGATTTAACCCTTTGACAAGTGGATAGAGTGATTAAAGGCTGGTTCCTGTGAATTGTTACAGATTATGTTTTGCTTGAAATATGGTTTGGCGATATCGGTTGCTTATCAGGACATGAGATGTTTTTCTTCAAATAACAAAATTGTTTTGTCTTAGTAGAGGATGAGTCTTACGACTGGTTTTAGTACGAGTTAAGCAAAGGAATGACTTGGACTATTGAGGACAAGTACACTCACTTCTGAGAATATTAAAAGAAGAAATTTCATGACTAATTGACTCAGAAACAGTTGAGGAATGTTTGAAAATTTTGATTCATTTGTTTGAAGTTATTTTGCTCGAGGACTAGCAAAAGGTAGGTTTGGGGGTGTGATAACTCTACGAAAGTAGAGTAAAAAGGCTTATTTTTAGGCAAGAGAAATATGTAATTAGCCCAAGTAAACTCGCTAAATGCAATTGTCTCTGGTATTTTCTTCAAGTCATTTAATGATTAAAATGTGATCACAGGTGAGGGACGCAACCGAACGAAGAAGAGACGCGTCCGTCTATAGCAAAGGAATCCAGAAACGAGGAGGACGCGTCCGTGTGCATTGAGGACGCGTCCGTCATTGTTCTTAAAAGAGGAGACGCGTCCGTTGAAATGAAGTCGCGTCCGTCGGAGGAGACATGAAGTCGCGTCCATGTCCTCCCAAAGACGCGTCCTCGGAGACCAAGCGAGCGAGAGACGCGTTTGCCCAGAGATCGACGCGTCCGTCGTTCTACAGATTCATGAAGGACGCGTCGATCCAATGTCAGAGCCGCGTCCACTTGCGGAAGGCATCAACCAAGCACGCGAAGACCGGAGGGTATTTTTGTCAAGTAGGTTTACTTGAATTAGGTTGAGTATAAAATCGGAAGGTTGTATCTTTGGATATCGGCTCTGTGGGGAAATTTGGGAAGACATATATATATACTCTTTTAGGGTTTTTAGAGAAAAAGACGGCATTGGAAAAAAAAAGAGAGACGACAGAACGACGACAAGGGATTCGAGGAGGAACGGGATTGGCGAAGCTCATCGTCGGAAGACCAGAAACAGCGTTCTTTCTTTCTATCTTTAGTAATCCTGATGTCGTTTTTCATGTTGTCTTCTAGATTCGTGATTTGTAATCTCTCAGTTATGAACTAATTTATTTTCTAAGACTACAATGGAACCTAGTACTTTTGTTTAGAATGTGAATTCCTTTCTTCGTGTTATTGATTTCAATGAGTTGTTTATTCAGATCTTGCTCTTAATGCAATTGATTGACTGATCACCAATTAATTTGATCTGGTAATCTGATTGGGCTTGGAAAAGTTAATTAGATTAAGCCGTGGACTGAATAGCCTAAGTTAGCGTCGCGTTGGAAAACGGAACTAATTAGTGAGAAGGATAGGAATATACCTGATCACCTTAGGTAGCCAATTAGGGTTGATTCATAATGGGTTCTCACTAGTTAATTGCCTAGGAATAGAGTGATTAGCTTGATACCGAGAATACGTTCTTAGAGCACTCGGAAGAGGCGTAAGAAGATTATAGAACCCTAGGTTAACAATTCAGAAATCAATAACCAAAGAGGGAAGGATCAAACTATTCAAGGTGCTAGGGGAAGTTGTATGTCTTAGATCTTTATTCACTGATATTCATCTTTGTTATTTCCTGTTTAGTTCTTTTAATTAAAACATCCTTAATTTATTTGCTGCTTGACCTCAAGACGATTACCGAAATCAACGTTAGGAGAAATTCGTAGCACAATTCCCTGTGGATTCGACCCTTGCTTGCCCTTGCTAGATTTTAGTTAGGACTGATAAGGAAATATTTTTGATTGCGTTGACGACACGCGCATTAAATTTTGGCGCCGTTGCCGGGGACTTGTTTTCTAACGAAATTTCTTTTACCTTGTGTATCGGTGATCAATTGACGATCAAGTTTTTACTTACTGTTTTATTTTGTTTTTATTTTTAGTGCATGAGACGCAGTGGGAGCGCTGAGCTGATTCCTTTCGATCCTGAAATCGAAAGAACTTTCCACAGGCAACTCCGGCTAAGAGAAAGAGCACAACAAGCAGATATGGCAGACCCAGCTAATAACAATCTGGACCAGATGATAGCTAATGCAGCAGAGCCAGATATGGACAACAGGCCAATGGTGGAATTTACATCAGCGAAACCGCATGTGCATCGATCTTGCATTGCACCACCAGCTATCCAAGCTCGTGATTATGAGATCAAGACCTCAGTGATGCAGATGATCCAGAATTCAGTGCAATTTAGAGGTTCGCCAATGGAGGATCCACATGAGCATTTGAGCAAGTTCCTGAGTGTTTGCGACACATTCAGGCAGAACGGTGTTCCACCAGACGCAGTCAGGTTGAAGTTGTTCCCTTTTTCGCTGAAGGATAGAGCATGGGGGTGGTTCAATTCACTCCCGGTGAATTCTATCACCACATGGGAGCAGATGGAGGCAGCTTTCTTAGATCAGTATTTCCCTCCATCGAGGATATCGCAGATGAGGAATGAGATCACTACATTTCGGCAGCAAGAATTGGAATCCTTTGTGGAAGCATGGGAGCGATTCAAGAATTTACTGATCCAGTGTCCCTACCACGACCTTCCAGGATGGAGACAGCTAGAAGCCTTTTACAACGGACTAACTGAGTCCTCGCGAAAGGATCTGAACTTGGCTTCAAGTGGATCGTTTCTGAAGAAATCCTATCGTGAAGGGCAAGATCTCCTGGAGACTATGAGAAGAACTTGTCTGCCGAATCAGCATTCTAACCGGATGTCTAGAAGTAGAGCACCTGGAGCACTCGAAGTCGATGCCTTGACATCGATTCAAGCTCAACTGCTGGCGCTCACGAAGAAATTTGAAACGGTGAGTACTAATTCGGTGCAGGAAATTTCTAGTGGCTGCGAGATATGTGGAGGGATGCATTCCACAGATCAATGCTCTATAAGCATGGAGGAAGCAAATTTTATTGGAAACCAGAGGAACAACCCTTACTCCAACTCGTACAACCCGGGATGGCGAAACCATCCTAATTTTTCTTGGAGAGGGCAACAAGGAGCTGAGCCGCGGGCACCGCAGCATTCAGGATTTCAGCAACCCCCAGGTTTCCAGCAACCTCGAGCTCAGGAGCCAGAGAAGAAGCCAAACTTCGAAGAGATGATGATGAAGTATATTGCTAACCAAGATGCATTGATGAAAAATCAAGCAGCATCAATCCGGAATTTAGAAAATCAAGTAAGTCAATTGGCGCAGGCTATGAATTCTCGGCCACAGGGATCACTTCAGAGCAACACTGAGATCAACCCAAGGGAGCACGTGAAAGCAGTGACTCTAAGGAACGGTCGAGAGCTTCAAGAGGTGCCCAAGAATGCAGAAAAGAGAAGGGACATAGCTCAAGAGGAAGCATCTAACACCGCAGACGGACACACTTGTGTCGATTCGTCTCCAGCGACCAGCACTCCTATTGAAGTTCCAGCCGCACCTACGCAAAGGAAGGAGAAGCAAGTAGTTGCAAGAGAAGATTTGGAGCGTCCGCCTCTACCTTTTCCGCAGAGAGCACGGAAGCAGAATGAGGAAGCCCAATTTCGTAAGTTTCTCGACGTATTTAAAAAGCTTCACATTAACATTCCTTTTGCAGAAGCACTGGAGCAGATGCCAAGTTATGTCAAGTTTATGAAAGATGTGCTTTCCAAGAAAAGACGACTAGGCGATTTCGAGACCGTAGCGCTAACTGAGGAGTGCAGTGCAATCCTGCAGAAGAAACTACCGCCAAAGCTAAAGGATCCAGGTAGTTTTACTATTCCATGCACCATAGGTTCAACCTTCTCAGGTAAAGCTCTGTGTGATCTTGGTGCGAGTATTAATCTGATGCCTTTCTCTGTGTACAAGGAGTTAGGTTTGGGGGAGGTTAAACCTACGTCAGTTTCTCTGCAGTTAGCCGATAGGTCTATCACTTATCCTAGAGGGATTATTGAAGATGTGCTTGTAAAAGTGGATAAGTTTATATTCCCTGCTGACTTTCTTGTGTTAGATTTTGAAGAAGACCAGGAAATTCCAATTATTCTAGGACGGCCATTCCTAGCTACGGGTCGAGCTTTGATAGACGTCCAGAAGGGAGAATTGACCATTCGGGTCAACGACCAGGAAGTGACGTTTAATGTTTTTAAGTCTATGAAATGGCCAAGTGAACCTAACGAATGCTTATTCCTTAATGTTTTGGACAGGTGTTCTTCTGAGTCTTTGTCGCAGGTATATCCTAAAGATCCACTGGAAGCATCGCTGACTTCTGAAGCCTCAGAGACTGAGGCGGTGCGCGAATTCGTGAGCATGATGGAGGCTTCGCCATATTTGACAAAGAGATTTAACCGCTTTGACCCTTTGGAGCGACCATTGAATCCCATGAAGCCTTCCATTGAAGAACCACCAACGCTAGAGCTCAAACCCTTGCCAGAGCATCTAAGGTATGCTTATCTCGGACCCTCTAATACTTTACCTGTAATCATCTCTGCAGATTTGACATCACAGGAGGAAGAGAGATTGCTTCGGATTCTTAGAGAGCACAAGAGAGCGCTAGGTTGGACGATCGCAGACATTCGAGGAATTAGCCCATTAGTTTGCATGCATAAAATCCTCCTGGAGGATAATCAGAAGGCGTCGGTTGAAGCTCAGCGGCGATTAAATCCAAACATGAAAGAGGTGGTCAAGAAGGAGATCATCAAGTGGCTAGACGCAGGTATCATCTATCCCATCTCTGATAGCTCATGGGTGAGTCCTGTGCAGTGTGTCCCAAAGAAGGGAGGTATGACGGTGGTGGCTAATGAGAAGAATGAGCTCATTCCAACAAGAACAGTGACGGGATGGAGAGTGTGCATGGATTACCGCAAGCTGAACAAAGCCACAAGGAAGGATCACTTTCCTCTCCCATTCATTGATCAGATGCTCGACAGGTTGGCTGGTAAGGAATTTTATTGTTTTCTAGATGGCTATTCTGGATATAATCAGATTTTGATTGCTCCGGAGGACCAAGAGAAAACGACTTTTACTTGCCCATATGGGACTTTTGCCTTCCGTCGCATGCCCTTTGGATTGTGTAACGCGCCTGCCACTTTTCAACGATGCATGATGGCAATTTTCAGTGATATGGTGGAAAATGGACTAGAAGTTTTCATGGATGATTTTTCAGTCTTTGGAACATCATATTCTGACTGCCTGTCGAATTTAGCTCGCGTGTTGAAGCGCTGTGAGGATACTAACCTGATCTTGAATTGGGAGAAATGCCAATTCATGGTCAGAGAAGGAATTGTTCTTGGTCACAGGATTTCAAGTAAAGGCATCGAGGTGGATAAGGCAAAGATTGAGACGATTGAGAAGCTTCCACCACCGACGTCAGTCAAGGCAATTCGGAGTTTCTTAGGCCACGCTGGGTTTTACCGAAGATTCATCAAGGATTTTTCCAAGATCACGAAGCCATTGTGCAACTTGTTGGAGAAAGACAAGCCATTTATTTTTGATGACGCATGCCTCGCAGCATTTGGTGAGTTAAAGAACAGGTTAGTTTCCGCACCTATTGTTATTGCGCCTGACTGGAGTTTACCCTTTGAGCTGATGTGTGATGCTAGTGACTATGCTGTTGGGGCAGTATTAGGACAGCGGATAGGCAAGGTATTTCACGTGATATATTATGCCAGTCGTACCCTAGATGATGCTCAGGTGAATTACACAACCACTGAAAAGGAATTGCTTGCTGTTGTATTTGCTTTTGATAAATTCCGCAGCTATCTCGTTGGTGAAAAGGTTGTAGTGTTCACAGACCATTCGGCGATCAAATATTTGATCGAGAAAAAAGAAGCTAAACCGCGATTAATTCGTTGGGTCTTGTTGCTGCAAGAATTTGATTTAGAGATTAAAGATAGAAAAGGCACTGAAAATCAAGTAGCGGACCACTTATCAAGGCTAGAGCAGGAAAATAAGGTTAGGGACAAAACAGTGATCAACGAGTCGTTTCCGGATGAACAATTATTTGTGATTGATCAGGTTGTCCCTTGGTACGCTGACTTCGTGAACTATATTGTTGCCAATTTCATGCCTGATGAGTTTGACAACCAGAAGAAAAAGAGATTCCTGAAAGAAGTGCGTCATTATTTTTGGGATGAGCCATTCCTGTTTAAGCAATGTGCAGATCAGGTTATCAGAAGATGCGTGCCAGAAAAGGAAGTGAGTGATATACTCACGCACTGCCATGCTTCACCCTATGGAGGACACTTTGGAGGAGACCGCACGGCAGCAAAAGTGCTTCAATCAGGTTTTTATTGGCCCACTTTGTTTAAAGATGCTCACAGTTTTGTTGCACAATGTGATAGGTGCCAACGGGTAGGAAACATCTCGAGGCGGAATGAGATGCCACTGCAAAACATTCTCGAGGTGGAATTATTCGACGTTTGGGGCATCGACTTCATGGGACCATTCGTTACTTCCTTAGGTAACAAGTATATCCTTGTCGCAGTAGATTATGTATCAAAGTGGGTGGAAGCAATTGCTTCCCCCACTAATGATTCTAAAGTGGTTGCGAAGTTTGTGCAGAAACAGATTTTCACACGATTTGGCGTACCTCGAGCGATCATTAGCGACGAAGGTACTCACTTCTGCAACCAGAAGTTTGCATCTTTGCTCAACAAGTACGGTGTGAAGCATAAGGTCGCCACGGCATACCACCCTCAGACAAGCGGCCAAGTCGAAGTCTCCAACCGAGAGATCAAGCGGATCCTAGAGAAGACAGTAGGTCTAACACGAAAAGATTGGGCATTGAAACTTGATGAAGCTCTGTGGGCATACAGGACGGCATACAAGACTCCGATTGGGATGTCTCCCTATCGACTTATCTACGGGAAAGCGTGTCACCTACCGGTAGAACTCGAGCACAAAGCATACTGGGCACTTCAACACCTAAACTTTGATGCGGTGAAGGCAGGAGAAGCGAGACTTCTACAGATGAACGAACTCGAGGAGCTTCGACATCAAGCATATGAGAACGCGAAGCTTTACAAAGAGAAGACGAAGAAATGGCACGACAGCAAGATCTTCAATAGGAACTTCGTACCAGGTGAGTTGGTTTTACTTTTTAATTCTCGACTGAAGCTGTTTCCTGGTAAATTGAAATCCAGGTGGTCGGGACCATTCCAAGTGGTAGCTACCTCTCCCCATGGAGCAGTGGAAATCAAGGCAGAGAACTCTGAGAGGACATTCAAGGTCAATGGACAACGATTGAAGCATTACCGAGGAGAATCCTTCGATCGAGGAGCTACCTCGACTCAACTACAAGAAGCCTAATCATCTGAGAAAGTCGAGCTAACGACTATAAACAAAAGCGCTTTTTGGGAGGCAACCCAAATTTCTTTCAGTACTTTTAAATCCTTTTCTTCTGTTTTCTAAAAAAAAAAAAAAAAAGA
>JBAMIB010398688.1:0-10177 GCA_037177415.1 Kaempferia rotunda | reverse complement strand
ATGCGCTGTGGAGTGTGCAGATATACAGGTGCAAATGGTGAAAGCCCAAGTGAAGACATTGGCTGTGTAAGTCCAAGTGTGTAGGCTTGACAACATAAGTCCAAGTGTGGCTTGGCAAGTGAAGTCTAGGAGCGCGACTCATGGCAAGGATGATGACTCAGCTTGACGGCTTCGAGTCCGGTGAAGGATGGAGCATCTGAGGGACCGTTGATAAGGCAACGAGAACAAGGCTGAAGGATGTACACTTTGAGGCATACGCGAAGGATGATATAGAGACGAGCCACGGACTTGTATGCATCCGAGGGACTATAGCCATAGGAAGAAGACTTGAAAGCAAGAGGTCAAGGCTGCAAGGAAGAGTCGAGTGAGTCGTGAGGACGAGTGCAAGAGTGAGTTGTACTCGAGTATCAGTCGACTGGTGAATGTACGAGTCGACTGGTTAGTCGACTGGGAGCGAACAGAATGTTTCTGTTCGCTCAACCCAAGTGGAGCAGTTGACTGCTATGGCACATAGCCGTTGGGTTGTAACGGCTATAACTCCACGTGGGACCAGTATAGGTAACGGACAAATCAGTTAGTGTTCAGCTGGTTGCTTATATAACAAAGACTTGGGTGCTTAGTTAGGATGGACAAGATTAGAGGTGGTTAACCCTAATCAGTAGTCGTCTAGCCTAAGCACATCCTAGAGCTTGGTCGAGGTTGTTGAGTTGTTTCTCCACTGACAAGGAGGTTGTGCTAGCTGGCATTGTCGGGGATTGATCCACCGCATGATTACTGAGAGTCGTCTACCTTACGGACACGCCGTGGATTAGGAGCAAGTAATCTCTAAACCATGTAGACGACGTGTGTTAGCGGTTTGATCTTTCTTGTCTTGTAGTTTTCTACTTTATTTTGTTTTTTATATATTCCGCTTGCGCTAAAATCGTAGGAAGAAAGCCGATCCTTAGACTATCCGACTCACCAACAATTGTATCTTACTTGTTTTTGTAATTTATGTGATGTGCCAGGTTGCATCAGATGGAAATGATCCAAGGCTGCAAACATTTTTCTACCGGTAGTCTTGTTTATGATACTTTAGTTCTTGTCTGTCTTTGCACTTTTTTATTTTTTTTTAAGTATTAGGATTCCTTGAACTGAAAGTTGTAAGAAAAAAAAATAAAAAAATGAAATGGCAGCTCAAACTTCAAGAGGTGTAGAAGATCAAAGAATAATGTTCAGACAGCAAGTCATGTGCATCCACATGTTCTGGAAGCAGGTTCACCTGAAGGATCACTGGCAGGTTCTCGCAAAGAATGTGATAACAAAGACAATGGCATATGTTACTCTCAAAGGCCTTATGCATCTTTGACAGATGGTTCACTTACAAATGGGCTTAACGGTATGCTGAGTTCAGTTTTTGTTAACACATTTAAGTAGTAAATACATAGAATTTCGTTTCTGTTACTAGCCATTGATATCTCTTGTAAAGATGAAGGAAAGAGCTGTAAATCACTACTACATGAGGCTCACTTTATGAGGCATAAATCTGAAATCAGTTCACAACATTGCCATGCTGAAGAGTGCACACGACATGCTGACACCATAGGCATATGTGCATCCATAAATCAAGCTTCTACCAGTAATGATTTTACCCAGCAAGCATCTGCAACCAATGTTGCTTCACAAAGTATGCTGCAGTTTGCAAAGACACGGAAGATATCTGATGAACGGGCTGATCCAAGAAAGTTAGTTTCCATCTCATTCTAATTTGCACTGGTTGAAAAGCAGTCTTTTGAGGAACATGAAATTTTATGAGTGCCACATCAGTTTCTATGATATGTTTACTTATTTTACCAACCAAATTTCCTTCTTTGACAGTCGTGCACTTCTCCAAAAGCGGCAGTTCTTTCATTCCCACAGAGCTCAGGTGATTCACTGTATCTTTCTTTCCGTGAATTGTTGCATGCATGTGTGTTCTCAGGAGATTACTGAGATATATTACTCATGTTTTTGACGAGAATTAGGGCAGTAAATGAGCCAAATCAAACCTAGCTGTGTTGTTTGAGCTTGTTTGATTGGTAAGTGAGCCACCAAATCAAACCTAGCTGTGTTGTTTGAGCTTGTTTGATTGGTAAGTGAGCCATGCCAACTTGAGCCTAAAATGAACTAAGCTGCTGAAGCTGTTCAAGCTGGACTTGTTTTTTATTTTATATTTTATTTTTAAGCGCGAGGTTAGTTCAAGCTTGACTTGAGCTTGTTTCTTTTAGATGGTTTCAATCTCTTAATTTGAGCTTCATTGAGTGTTTGAAAACTTTTATATTTTTAAGATTGTTTAGTTAGTAAGTTTGTTTGTTTGAAGAGCTTTTTGTTTATTTGCATGATCGATAACATTTTTGATGATGAATATGATTCACAAGCTTTGTCCATGAACATTGTTCTTGAATAGTTCACAATTTTTATTCACGAACATTAACCAATTCTTTATTCAGTTTAATGAGTTAGCCAAGCTTGTTCATGCCTAAAATTTTTTTGTATGATAGTGGTCTGGCCAACTATGCTTATGCATCAAATTACTGGGCAGTAAAATTACTAACATTGGCAGATAGAAATAAGAAATTTGAGATGAATTATTGGACTTTGCCATCAGATAAAACAACAATGCTATTATTCATGAGAAATTATGTAAGCATTCTGTAATTATATGAGGTAAAACAAAATCAAATATAGTATGGACTTAAGAGATTCTGTAGGCAAGTTTAGCAAATTAGAGTTTATGATGTGAGTGGCAAAGAATGACCTGAGCAAACTTTTATCAATATAAAGGAAAAAATTTCAAATGTATTGAGTATCTATAAATGGAGGGATAGAATTCTTATGATACTTGACCTCAAATAGTTGTGATATATGCTTGTGGTTTTTGTACACTAACTTGTGTTCCTAAGGCGTTCTAGCACTTCACTTGATGCATTGGACAATGCTTGATTATTTAAAGTGTTACTTTTTACTTGATATGTGTGCTAGTCATTGTGATGAACCTCTGTTGTCCATTTAAACATTTTGTCTGAGGACTAATTTTATGGGAACTAACAAAGTACCAAACATGTAGAAGATTTAGTAATATAGAATCAAATTAGAGTTTATTAACTTTCATGAAGGATTTCACTTTTTTTCTATAATGCTCATTTCTTTACATTACTTAGTTTATTCGAGTTTGTAAAATTGTGTTGTAATTGTTATTATATTGAAGCCAATGGCATCGGAGCAAGTATTTTTAGATTGGGATAGCGAAGATGAAGTTGATGATGACATTGCAGATTTTGAAGATAGAAGGGTATATTGTCTCAACTGAATAGCTGTCCTTCCTGATGAATAGTTTGTGACGTAAAACTAGATGCTGAATAAATGTTTTTTATTTTCTTGTTCATTTATTTATTGTACTTCAAAATCTAACATTTCCAAGATGCAGATGCTTGATGATTTTGTGGATGTCACTAGGGATGAAAAACAAATAATGCATTTATGGAATTCTTTTGTCCGGAAGCAACGGTAGTTCTCTTTTCTTTGACCAACTAATGTTCGTTTGAGATATTGCCTTCTCTATTTTTTTTTTAATTGAAAAAAGATAATTGTTTTTGTCATTATTAGTATGTTTAATTAAGTGTAGAATGCTCACATGGAAAAGTCATTCTGTATCCTTTAAGGAGATAATCAAATGTGTTTTACCTTTGCATTTTATGAATATTTGTAAGTAGCGCGGTTATCACTTATGAACATTTGGGTTACAAAGCGAATGTGCATTACCTGGGAAACAAATCTGAACTTTAAAATGTGATTTGATTGGAGATCACACTAATGACTGAAGATGAGGGTTTTGAGCTCATTCCAGATGAGAATTAATTATTAGGGCAAAGACACAGTGTAACTTATTTCGCTTTGAATATGGAGTCATGTCTCCAGTTATTTGCAAGCAAGAATTCCGTGGTGGTGTGTAGTTGTTGGATGGTATAAAGATAAGGCCACTTGATTGCAGGTTGGGAGGCCTAGAGGTACTACAACTGTAATTGTTGAAGAACTCTAATCTTTGCGACCACCTGTCACAAAACTCGTTTGGCAGTCTGTAGAAACCGACATTTCTAAACCTCTTAATTTTTCTTTCCTTTATGTATATATATATATTTGTTTGCATTGTGTAGACTTGATTTCTAAGATAATTATTTTATGGTGTCTTTGCAGTGTTCTTGCTGATGGTCACGTTCCATGGGCATGTGAAGCATTCTCCCAGCTTCATGGGCAAGATCTTATGCAGTCCCCTGCGTTAATTCGGTATTGCTCTTTAAATTGACAGTGCTAAATATTGGTTGACATGACTACACGAACTTGCTTCTGTTCCCTCTGTTCGTTGCACGCTATAAACATTGGTTCAAACTCAAACCACATTGTCATTTTCTTTAGGGACTTCATTTTGAAGTTATAAACGCCATAACTCATGAGTTTTCAAGACATTTTGAATTGCATCTACCAGTTATTTAATGAAGATTTCTAATGGAAGGGTTTTCATAACCATTGTTTCATTTTGCAATTGCCAAGTCTCCGTTGCAAATTTTCAACAATCCTGACTCTGATGTTATCTTAACTATGACATTTTCATTTGTGGCATTCAGGTGCTGGAAGTTGTTTATGGTCAAGCTCTGGAATCATAGTCTTTTGGATGCTCGAACCATGAACAATTGTAGCCTGATACTCGAGCGATTTCAAAACGAGAGCTCAGGCCCCAAACAAAGCTGATACGCACGAACCCTCAGGCCGTGTTTGGTTGGGCGGCTGATCAAGGAACCAGAACAACTTGGAACAAGCACACTTTACCCTCGCCATTGCAACCACACCATTTTTTGAGTAGGTTTTCAATGTATCATTTTTTTAGTTTTGGGTAATTTATTGGGGGTGTTATTGTCTTCAACTGTAGATTGTGCGAGTTGGGGAGTAAAATGCCTGTTTAAGGCCGCATTGTCAAGTTTGTCCATATATTCTGAGACGGTCAAATTCGATTCATGAATGCGTCAATGCCTTTTTATTCTCTGAATCTTTTACCAATTATAGTTCACAATTGCTGCTGTTTAAGACTGGAACTTTAGTTGAGCTATATTTGTGCATCTTTTTTATGTTTTCAGAATTACGTTATTTTTTTCTTGTACAGTTTTAGATGAATAATTTTTGATTGCTTCTTGATAGGCTGGCTAAATCAGCAATTTAAAAATCAAGAAATTACCTCAAAAGACGGCTTGAATCAATGAACATCGTCTAGTTTGTGCATGGTTTGCGATGAGCTATCGTGATCCCCAAAGATCTGGCTATAAACTACTGAGTGTTGATTTTGTTGGGCACCAACCATTGAGCAAAAATATTTAAGCATAAATAATTATTTTTTCAATAATTTTAAGTCTTGTGAGTCCACAATTTTCCGTGTGAGAACATTTGCACTTCCAGTGCCAAAATGAATCTACAAGAACTAGGAAGATAAATAGTGAAAGTCTAATGGACATTGTGAATAGAAGGGTATAGTATACCAGTTTGTGTGGGTTATTAAATTAATCATTTGTACTTTAAATTAAACAATTTACCATAAAATGCAAAACTTTATATTTAAGCATACTCGGGACATTTGGAGATGTAAGACTAGCGGAATATCTTACTTCAACATAATATGATACCATATTAAAGCATAAAATGGAATAAATATTATCATGTATATCGAAGCCACCTGGGTAAATATGTATAGTCATTGTACATTTAATCATGTGCTTATAGTTTAATTGTTTGCTACAACATCAAAGGAACAACATTCAATGGTGAGACACCATAAGGTGCAAGAGGAAAGGGTCACAAGAAAAGGAGAATTTTAAGAGGTTAGGGACAATATTTGGGCTTTAATGGATGTATCAGGTTTTACCAATAAGTCTAAAATCTTAATGGTAAATGAATACTAATAAAGGAAACAAGGTAGGTGATTGGTTTATCTTCTTTTGATAGAGAGGATGTTAATCTTTGGGAATAACATTTTTAAGACGATTTCATTATAACTAACGTAGAGGCAGTAAAACAGCTCATGCACCTGGCCTAATAAATTAATCCCACTTATTGATCTTTTGTCTGATGATAATGCCAATCACAAGTCAATGGAATATTTGTTCTTACATCACAAAAAAGAATGTTGTATTCCATAAAGTACGCTCCCAATTTTCAAAACTACAATCGAAAATGAAGTGAAAAACATAGGAGAATCTTCAACATCACACAAGATCGAGTATCAGTAAGCAGAAGGCACACCTGTTCAGCAGAAATCTCAAAGAATCCTCGAAGTAATCAAGCTCGGCAAGTTTCAAATTCGTTGTTGAGATTCAATCAAAAGAGCATTGAGCATAATGTGAAGCGCCGCTTCATACACCGCATTATCGTAGTGCATCCCATCAGCTGTGCATCCTCAACCGCAGCCCTGGCTCAATGATCCAATGTCTACATGTAAACAAGGCCCGCCGTCGCTTCTCAGGATGGTGCTTTCCCTCAGCTCCTGGCCATACTCATCCCACACTGTTTCATTCATTCTCACCCTCTTCTCCTCGGTGTTAAGCATCGAGTTCACCAGCATCGGCAACCCCAGCCAGAACATGTGGGGCGGGTGAGCCGGCGCAGTCGAAAGCAACGCCACGGCGGCCCGCTTAAGCCAGCTGAGAGACTCACCGAAGAGGGACGAGTTGGTGAAATGCAACATGTGCCAGAGACCAGAGCCCAGGACGATGACGTCAGGGCGGGCGGCTGGACTGCGGCTGCGGAGGCCGCGGAGGAGAGACATGAGGTTGGGTTCGAAGGGCGCCCAGACGAAGTCGAGGGTGATCCCGCGGTCAGCGAGAAAGGCGTGGTGATCAGAGTGGCGACGGAAGAGGTCGGCTTCGACGGGCGGGAGGACGACGGGGTGGTCGAGGAGCAGGCGGAGGAAGGCTAGGGTGAGAAGCCTGGCCTGGGAATCGCCGGCGACCAGGATCCAAGAACCGTTAAGGAGGTCGGAGGCGTCGGGGCGGGAGACCCTCTGGAAGTCGCAACCCGCAGCATGGGTTGCTGGGGTCCATTGCCATGTCGCCGAGGACGAAGGAGATTCTTGATGCCAAGTGATGTCGTGGAGGAAAGGAATGCATGAGGAGAAAGAAGCAGCGGGAATCGAATCGGAGGAAGAGGTGCCGACGGTTCCGATTGACGGCGAGAGAGAGGATAGGAGTAAGAGGGAGAGCGAGGGAAGGTGGGGGGCTAGGTGGACAACAACGGCGAGGGAGATGAAAAGGGCGCCGCTGAAGAAGAGGAACTTGTTGCGGCTGAGGTGCCATCCGGCCATGCCGAGTGGCAGAAAGAGGACGATGCACGCTGCTAGGGCGCCAAGCTGCGCCGCCGACTCGAGGCCCATCATCGACGACGGCTCCAAGGATGTCGCCGCCTCGACGATCGCGCCCCTCCCGTCCGTCTGATCTCGGAGGAGGGGCGACGAAAGATCAGCGGCGAGAGAACGCCGGAGAAGGTGGTTCGGGAGGAAGTAGAAAGGGCAAGATCAGGTGAGCGGGAGGCGTCCCCGAAATGGCACAAGGACAGCGGAAGCAGGCGAGCCCCGAATCGGCGCAGGTTAACCGTTCAAGCCCGCTCGAAGCTAACACGAGCCGGCTAAGTGTCCTATTAGAATTTTCTGTAGAGAGTATTTCGATTGGTCTCTTCAAAATTATGAAATGCATTTATGTAAACTGATTTTTAGTAGCTTTTTAATTTTTAAAATTTGGTACTTTGCGTGCTAATTTATTAAAAAATTAGTAAAAAAGGGCTCAAAATCCTCTAATAACAAATTATTCTTTCTCCTCTCGGTTCAAAAAAAAACAAAAAATAAAAAAGATTATTTCCACTGTCCACGCATAAACTTTTCTGGTATACAATTTCATATTAATTTACCAATTATCTTTCATTTTCTATAAGTATAACAAAATCTAAAATAAGATATAATTTTTTTTAATATTTAACACATTTAAACTAGAAATGATTGGGTTCTCAATCAAGTTAGCCTAAGTTTCTAAAAATCGATTAAGTTTCATTGGTACGAGCTCTCAATCAATTAAGCTTCTAAAAAGTTTAAAAGAAAGTATAATTTCTTCTAAATTTAGCGTTATTTAATAAAAATTTAGTATATTTTCTATCTAATTGAGTATGATTCTTTTTCCACCTGACTAATTGTTTGGTAAATCATACCAACGGATTGGTCAAATGGAAAAAGAATTATGTTTAATTAGATAAAAAATATATTAAATTCTCTTTAGATGTTATTAAGTTTAGGAGGAATTATACTCCTTATGATACTTTCTTTTAGATTTTTTTTACCTATAAAAAATAAGGATAATTAAGTAAAATTGATGTCTATTATGAAAATAAATATTTTTTTAACATGGGACTGAAGGATAAATGGGTGTCCATTATATTTAATTACGGAGTGAGATTTTTCTCCCATTTTTCGTAAAATTAAAGGGATATTCTTAACTTATAAAATCATCAAAGGTAGAGCGCTTATAAAATATTTATGAAGAAATGTAAAAAAAAAAAAAAATTGGAAAACCGTCTGCTTGTTATATAATATAAAATATATTTTTAATATAAATTTGCGTTGACCAATGATTTAAGAACCTTCCCGGTTGTCTCAGAAATATCCATGACAGCGCCACCACCGCTTTCCATGAATCTTCTATCTCAGTCTCATTATTATTATATTCACGAAAAGAAATTAGCACCAATTTGTAGAATTTTTTTTATTCTACAATAGGATGATTTATTCTCAATTTAAAATAAAAATTCAAATGAGTTTACCGGAAGTCTCCGCACGTCAAACGGTCACATTCATCGAACAAGGCGACCTGGAGTTGTTCAGTGTCCGCGCCCGCTGGGAAGCAGCCAGGCGGCACACGCAAGGACGGCACTCCGCCGCCCCTTCGAGACCAACTTCTCATGAACCAATTAAACACACCCACAATAGAACCTGAGAGATCCAACCGTCCATATTCCTACGTTCCCGTCGACTCACCATCTGGATGCATCCACGTCGGAAGTGGTCCCCCTGGGTGCGTCGCTTAAATCTTTGTTTCGCGTCGGTCGGCAGAGCGCAAGTCGAGTTGTTTTTTTTCCACCCCGCGAACCGCGTCGAAATTTCCTACACGAACGCCGTTTTTCACGTGCACAATAGCTATTCGATACGTGGCGAGTGACTATTAGACAAACGGTGGGGCCGATCAGGCATGCTGTCATTTTTCCGCCCTTTGGCAGGTAAGATAAGGCGAGTGAAGAAGACCAGTGCCGATAACGTTCTTTATAATTTACGATTTGTTTTTTTGTTAATGGAATAAAGACGAGAGTCGGTCAACACCTTCTTCCTCCGTTCAATCTTTTTCTTCTTCCATTTTGATTGAGATCGCATCAAACTCCAGCTTCTGGATCTCCTTCAAGATTCGTCTGATTCCTGTGGGATCGACTGTGGAATTGGTAATCGGGGAAAGGACGAGGTACGCATCGATGCGAGGTCAACGCCGCCTTTGATGGGCAACACATGCCGTGGTTCTTCTAGTAGCAGAGTCCACCTTCCCAAGCCCTCATCCAATAGACAATCTATTTCCCACTCTTGCTCCAACTCCTCCGGCTCGAACTCCTCCTCGGACACCCCTAAAGCCGCCGCCGCCGCCGCCGTCGTCATGAGACTGAGCAACGACTCTCCCGCCGCTTCCACCGTCGTCGCATCTGGAGGGTTCTACGTCCTCGGGCATCCAACCCCTAACATCCTAAACCTCTACGCCCTCGGGCACAAGCTCGGGCAGGGGCAGTTCGGAACGACCTACCTCTGCACCGACCTCGCCACCGGGATGGAATACGCATGCAAGTCCATCGCCAAGCGGAAGCTCATTTCCAAGGAGGACGTGGAGGACGTGCGGAGGGAGATCCAGATCCTACATCACCTCTCTGGCCACAAGAATGTTGTTACCATCAAAGGCGCCTTTGAGGACGCCCAATTTGTGCACATAGTCATGGAGCTGTGCGCCGGAGGTGAGCTCTTTGATCGGATCATTGAGCGCGGGCACTACAGCGAGCGCAAGGCCGCCGAGCTTATCAGGATCATTGTCGGGGTCATTGAGGC
>JBAMIB010398678.1:0-10177 GCA_037177415.1 Kaempferia rotunda | reverse complement strand
AATCCATCCCCCTGATATTTCATATTAAGTAAACAAGAGAAAGGAAAAATAATTCATCCTTCTTTACGAAATAAACAAAGGAAAGTTTTCCGCGCAGAAAACTTTCCTTAGTTTTTGAATCCATCCTTCCAAGTAAACTGAGCATTGTGTGTTCAACTGCCTTAGATTAATAACCACGTAGGTTGTAACCAATTAAATACTAGTGCTTTCTTACTTAAATTTTTAAGTTGTTATTTTGTTAATGTTAACTATTTTTTAACTAATTTTGAGTCCTTATTAAGAAAAATAAGAGATTATTCTAGTTTCTATTTTAGGGATTTCCAACCCCCTTTTGTCGATCGTCACTGGGACCCACACGTGGTTGTCCACCCTATTTGGAGGGAAAATTTCAAATCTCCCTTTTTTAATTGTAGTAGAAGATGATTATGTTCACCTCAGGCACCTCTCACAACTCATTTCCAGATTATATGAAGAGAGATAAATCACAGAGTCAGCTTATAGCCAACCGCCAAGTGACTAATGGGCAAATCTCCCTCTTTCAATTGTAATAAAAGGTTAATTCACCCAGGGCACCACACAGTCGGTCTCCAGGTGATTTGCTCTCTTTTAATTCTATCAAAGGTGAAATCTATCATCCTCCCCCTCCCTCCCCCTACTGTCCCACACCATTGAAAGGGAGTAAATCAGGAAATCGAAATTAACCATCACATTAGAAAGTAATTACTTGGTCTTTGTCGATGTTCGATTCTGGTTCAATTCTATAAATCTGTCATGTAGTAACTAACACGGCTATACCCCAAGGACAATTATTTACCCTCTTTCAATGGTGGCAAAAAATGATTAGCTAGCTCGCCCCTAGTGCCTCCGTCAGTCTGTCCCCAAGCCAATATTTATAGCGTATGGGAAAGGACAGACACCCGACTATTTATCAAAATTTAACCTTCAAATCTTATAATAGTAATACCATCATATGCCATTAAACTCTCCATCGAGAGGATCAATATACCCTCCCTGGGAACTCAGAGGAGATATATGAAGAGTGAGGACGATAATGGTAATAGCGACAAAGGTAGCTTCCAGGAAGGTGGAAAAGATGGTGAGGCCACATTGGTGTCCGTGTGTGGCCTTTGTCTACATTCGAAAAGGAACTCTTGACTAGTTCAGTTCCTGACAGAGAAAGAAATGATACAACGCCAAGATTGGCCCTTTCAGACTCTCAAGCCTAAGCAATTCCTTCCAAACCACATGACTTTCAAGCTGAACCCTACGACTAATCTTATAGTATACATGATAATTTTATATTCAATTTGATTGAGCCTTTAAAATCTTAGTTAAAGAAATCTTTAAGATTCCATTCAAATATCCAACCCTCTATAAAATCACAAGACAGGTAGAATTATCGGGAGGATAGAAGAGACATCTTTTGTGGACTGTAGGAGGAGATGCAAAGCATGCATGTGTTCTTTATATGTTGGTCAATTAGTTAATTGTGGTACAAAGATGAACCACTCACCTCTAGTATCCATGTCAACTTGTCTCAGGATTAATACAGAAGAGATAAATCATAATAATTAAGAAAATTAGTAGATGAGAGGGTGAGTTATTTCAGCATACAGAGATTTATACCTTGTCAATCTTGAAATTTGATCCCTCAACTTTATATGGTAAACTACCGACCATTTACCATTTCAGTTAAATCCGTGAAAGTGTTTTAGTTAATTGTGAATGAGGATCAGATGGTGAATAAATATGTGACACAAGATGAGCAGATACAGGAGGCTACTGAGAGTCTTCAGAAAATGTGGAATCACCATGTTAGCGGTCCGCTCACGATTGTTCTACGTCATTGAGAGAGAATACTATAAGAACTCACATTGGAAAGGGCATGAGTGGGGATCCTGTATAGTGATTCCGATCTTTTATAATCACGAGCTCATGTACTTACCAACTGAGCTAGCTTTGCGATCGATAATGACCGTCTTCATGCTTCGTTATCAAAAGGGACTAATAGCCCATTGAAGATCCAATATATCCTCCTTGATTCACCTTATATGACGGATTAAAAATATGAATAAACTCGGAGGAGTGAGTTTTAATATAAAAATGATATATATGTATATATATATTTAAGAAATATAAGTATGTGTATACATATTCGTAGACATCTACTTAGACATGATGAGTATCTATCTTGAAAGAGGATGCATTGATAGAATTTGTACTCATATGAAATAATATTTCAAAGTACATGGACGAATTTGCCCATCACATATTTAAGCCTATCTTATAAATCCCTCCCTCGTCCGTATTTGCTACCATATGCGCTCATCCGCACCAACACAATGTGTTCCCCCGAACTCTTGTTATGGCTATCAATTTTAGTATTCCCTTCTGTTTCCACCCACTTGCTTACCCTCGCCTCCCCGTATCGCTATGACGCCCACCGTTACCACCGGCCCCCACATGCTTCCCCGCCACGAGAATACCTGGACCCGACTGGCACCGACTTCCTCCACCCCCGGCGGCCTCCTTCCTGCTCTCTTCCCCTCCTCCGCCATGACTTCGCCGACACCTACGGGCAGCCGCCCACCTCCGCCCCCTACGCGCCGCCGCCGGATTGCCCGCCCCCCTGGGACCGCGTCGTGCTGGACCTATCTGTCGCCTGCGCCGGCGAGCAGTACGACCGCATCGCCGCCATCTGGCTCGATGGCGCCGAGATCCTCCGGACCAGCACCGCCGAGCCGTCCGAGGGCGGCGTCTTCTGGAGCATCCGCAAGGACATCACCCGCTACGACGCGCTTCTCCGCCGCCAGGAGGGCGGCGTGGTGTCGATGATGCTGGAGAACATCGTCAACGATGAGTTCACTGGAGTTTATCACGTCAACGTATCGCTGGACTTCTACGTCGAGGATGGTGAGGAGCCCCGATTTCGTCCTCGATCGATGCTTCCCGCATCGGACGAAAAAACAAGTACGCAAGAACAGACAAATTCATTTGGAGCATTGAACCCTCTTCTTCCGCCAAAAATAGGGTTTTCTTCATTCAAATCGGGCTCAATCGAGAACAACGCAAAGGTGACGCTTTTCCCCCCAAAACCATCCGATTTGATCATTCCGATATCTAGCGCCGACACCCAAAACGGATTCTGGTTCAGAATCAAGAACGAAGCCGATGTGCATTTCAAGAGCGTCCAGATTCCAGGGAATACTTACAGGGCAGTTCTTGAGATCTATGTTTCTTACCACTCCAACGACGAGTTCTGGTACTCCAATCCACCCAATTCCTACATTCTGAAGAACAACCTCACCACTGGAAGGGGCAACGGCTCATTTCGCGAAGTCTTTGCCACCATTGATGGCAGCTTCGTGAGCTCAATTGTTCCGTTCCCGGTCATCTTCACTGGAGGCATCAACCCTTTGTTTTGGGAGCCAGTGGTATCTCTCGGCGCCTTTGATCTTCCTTCATACAACATAGAGTTGACTCCATTTCTAGGCCTTCTCCTGGATGGTAAGCCCCATGACATTGGTGTTGGTGTCACTGACGGCATCTCTTTTTGGCTCATTGATGCAAATCTGCACATTTGGTTGGATCCACTCTCTAGTTATGTCACTGCCCAGCTTGTTCAATACCAAGCCCCCAGAACTTCAATCTCTCGCAAATCCAAGTTGAACTTACTGAATGGTAAATTTAAAATCAAAGCTCAGAGAGGATCTCGCTGCTTGGGTTGGGTCAGTTCCTCATTCGGAAATCTCACCACTGATGTGGATCAGAAACTCAATTTCAAGAGTTTGGTGAACTTCACAGATAATGGCGCCAAGAAGGGAGTTTATATGCTGGCAAAGTTGAAGACAACTGTTAGAATAGGAGAGGGTCCAAACACCATACTTACTCAAGTAACTTACAAGTCTAAATATCCTCTTATGTTTGTCAGTTCAACTCTATCGGGTGTAAATAATACCTATACAATGAAGACTTATCTATCTCACATCTTGTCGGAAAAAGTCACAACAGTTCTGTTCGATAAAGTTGAGACTTTCTGCTCCATAAGCGATCACCAAGATGCAGATGGATGGATGCTTGTCCAGGATCACTCTGTTCTGGCTGGTTCAGCAGGCACTCAGCAAACTTACCACTATGGAGACAATCATAGTTCTTACTTAAGGAAGGTTATTGCTAGAGATGGTTTGGTTTTAAGTGATACTACCACTAATGCTGCATCGTCATCTTCTTTGTAAGTGGTTCTTGGTTATCACAACTATTTATTGTGAATCTTCATCTTGGCAACTGTTTGAAGTTAGTCTTTGCTATGTGCTTGGCTTAACATAAACATTTGATTACTGGTGGAATGAACAATGTAATTGTGGATGTGAGCTATATCAATCCTATTAGTTTGTGTTCAATCCAGCATGTTATTTTCAGAAATCCAACGTATTGCTACTAAGTATTCTTGAGATTCTTCATATTTTTCATCCCGTAACAGCTCAAGTTTATTGCATAACAACTAGTTTTGCTGCTATCTCAATTCAAAGTTTGTAATTAAATCAAATTCCTTTCAGTTATTTTTTACAGATCAAATTCCTTTCATATTGCTTAAATCACATTCTAGTCGATGATAATTTGGTTTGCTATGATTTCATATATGTCCTTGCACCATTAAGTGATAGAATCTAAGTGAATACTTACTGATAAGAGAGAAATAATGAAATAGTAGAAATAGTATGCATGAAGTAGTTAGCAACATATGGCTCGTACAATTATAACCCCCAAAAATGACAGGACCATATGAAACTAAACTAACACAACTTCTACTGTGATCTGTAAGAGCCTAGCAGAAGCCCCACAGGATGTCTAATTGGCTAGAGGGTAACAAATTTACTATAATGGGGCAGGGATCAATTCCTGACGGCCACATACTCCTCCCACCCCTAGCCACTTGGCCAGCGATAAGCTGACCCCGTAATTTACCTCCTTTCACATAGGCTGGGGGCGGACTATAAGGGATGTCTGAGATGAGCATAATCATCTATTACTACAATGCAATAGCCTACTAGAAACTATTCCCCTTTCCAATTTTCAGACTTCCAAGTTCTTTTCTCAAAGTTGAAAAATTACCTATTGCAGAAATAGCCCCTCCTGTAACACAACCAGCAAGAACTGTGTTTGTGGAGTCATGTTTCGCTCGAACCTCTAAAGGAATTACCAAATCAAGTTCAGTTCACGCTAACAAGAAAAAACATATAGACCTATTTATTTTGATTCACTTAACTCTCAATAATACATTCAGAAGTTGAAAACATGAGACCCATGATACCAAATGCCTTTGCAGAACTGATGCTTCTCCGACCCATTTGTTTTGCTTGAAATATTAATTGCTGATTGGTAGGCATTTCCTCCTGCATTATAGGGTTATCCAGAGTCCCAAGAAACGTGTCCATGAAAAACCCAAGTCCACCACCTGAAAGGCCAACGTTGAGTACCTGTCTCTAATCAGGAAAAAATCCAAATAATAATAATCAGATAATCACAGAAATGTTCCATAAGAAGATGGTTTTAAATTAAGTCAACAATGCTTAAAATGGAACTCTACCATAAAACCAAGTTTTAAATCAGTTCAAATTCAGACACAAAATTTACCTTATTTAATTCTAGGATTGCCTTTCACTATTTTTTCTAATATTTACTAAATTAGTTTTGAGTCCTAAAAAGATCAATTCACCTAATTAGTTTGGCTTCAAGTAGGTTAATCTAGTTACTACAACTTGCTGCAATTCGAATAGAGATGCAAAATGAACATCCTTGAGTAATTGTGGTTTTTTAAGCTCATGTTATGCAAGACTTTTCTGTGTGAATCACATCTAATAGTTGAGGTGTGTATGAATCAGCAAACAAAACCTGCAAGAATTAATGTACGAGAGGGAAAATTCACAAAGCCTTAATCTTATAATGGCTAATGATGCAATGATTGTACTAGGAAAAAAATATTGTAAATCTTTAAGATACTGTCCATATGATGAAAAATAGTCATCAAATAACAAACTTGAATATGGATTCACCAGGTTCACAAGCTCAAACCATCACTCATAAAATCGTAGACTTAACTGTGCCTATATTCTTTCTCGGTCACCATAGACAAAAAAAAAAAAAATACAAATAATTTAAAACCAAAGCTAATAACGAAGATAAAACAATGATTAAAAAAAAAAATTGGCGCTCAGCAACACCCTTATAGTGTAGAATAAAGAGTTGTTATATGACTCAGCAACAAATTTAGTTTGTTACACTTGATTAACTTTGTGGTTTTGTAGCCACACAATCCATCGAAATGAGGACACGATCCCGGCATTGCTTAAAATTTGTCGACGAGAATCCCACCTCTGACTACTTCATATGCATCTCGGCTCCTGGATCTGTTCAACCCAACAGTGAAATTGAGCTTGGGTCCTTCAGTGGAGATGCAAGATACTTTTACCCAAAGCAGCAAGACCTTGGTTTTTATTCCCTCGATTTCTATCAGCTTTCCCTTCTCCAAGTATCCGTTCACTTCTGTGAAAAAACGCACAACTGATGAATCCTTGTACTCTACTTCACATACAGAGGGAATGAATACTGTCAGCTTCTTTGTATGTTCATTGAACTCGTAGTTAGTGGCATCCTCTGGGAATAGGCCGATCGGCAAATCATATTCTTTTAACAGTTCAGGCAACGGTTTCTGCATCTTTCCTGGAGCAAGCATTAAAAATTGTGACTAAAACTCAATTTCTATTAGCAAAGATACAATCATTCAATAAAATCTCATATCTAAAGCACTGGTTATATTAGTTATATATTAGTTTTTTTGATGGAATGATCGAGTGAATGAAAAAAAAAAAACAGATTCAGTTTCGTATTTTACCAGAGAAGTATTTTCATGGACTATAAAGTATCATGAGCCATTGAGAACTTGTCAATCCTCAAATAGAAAGTATTGGAGAATCATGAGTTGACTGAATAACTCGAGGAAGATTTTGACAATAACAACTCCACATCTGAGTAGAATCATATACAGAAAAAATAGGAGAGAAGAAACCAGGAAATACTAGAAAAGGGATGTGTTTCTTTTTCGATGTAGTGTAGTTTGTGTAAGTAAAACACAAAGCTCACCAAATCCCAACAGTGAAATATTAAGAAATCTTATGCATGAAAATTCAGAAGTATAGATCATTCAACACTTCCAAAATGTTATCCACATGAACATGTATATTTAAAGAAATTAGGTATATATAAAATCTTCATCCAATATTTTGATCCAATATTAATTATACTATAATTTTTTCAGACACAAATACATACTTTTAAAAATATTATTTAATCATATTATATAAAAAAGGAATTGCTAAATATGAAAAAAAAAAGGTCTTCCATAAATTTATGTTTATTATAGAAAATTTATTCAGGTTTAAATTCATTCAATGAACTAATCTTTAGATTATCATATTTATATATATTTAAAACAAATATTGAAGGTTCATCATAAACCTCAACATTTTTCTTTTAACTATATTAATATTTTTTGAATAAACTCAAAAGTTATTCTGTGAAGCGTGATATTTTGATGATACATAAATAAATAAATATTTTTGAAAATATTACTACTTTTTTTTTTAATAAATATATAAACAACTAGTAGTCAATAGGATTTACCCTACATCCTGGTGGCATAGTGGCTCGAAGTAATGTATGAGATTTATCTACCATACCTAAGGTACCGTAAATACCATAGAAAAGATAAACACCCATGAATGATTAATGACAAAGAATTGCATTGGTAACTTGGAGATCAGATGATACCTTTGATTTTGTTCACCAGCCATTTTGCACCTCCTTCAACACTGTTGGAAAGTGACTGATCACAAAATGAAGAAAAAAGATGTCATGAAAGATGAAAAAATGGCTTTCAAAGTTTGCATCACATTAACAACTCAGCTATGTCAAAATAAAACAATATATGCTCTTTCTAAGAATACAGATTATCAAATTGCATCCTACAAAATCAGCATATCGACTGCTCTTTTTCTCGACATTAAAGAAAAATATACAAAAAAAACTTCTACTTTAGAGATCAATAAATAAGAAGCGGTGAGGCTGCTCAAAATATTTGATGATAATTTGGATTCCATAGTAGATTTGTGCCACCATGCTTAAGACTCTTCCATGGAGTATGCACACATCTAATTGATACACAAGAAATCAACCTAAAAAAATACGTTCCAGAATATAGAACTAAGCCATTGCAATGAATTCAGTGGCATGAGGAAGAACAATTTCAGACCATTTGCGGGCAAATTTGATATGCCCATTGCTCGTGTAGCACAAACACAATGCAAAATTTTTTACTTCAAATATTTTATTGGAGAAAACTCCAACCCGTTTCATGATAATCCAGGTAACATAAGATGGGTCCCAAATAAACAACTTTATAAATTTATTGTACAAGATCAACGACGTTTCGATTCAACATCAACTTTCCGAATAGAAAACGATCTGAAGAAATCGAAATAATGCAGGTTTGAAGGTAACGAAGAATTCATCAAAAGCGCATCTGATTGCGAGAACTTACATTGATGTCGCCACCGACGGAGGAAAACTCTTTGCCGGCTTTCTTGCTGAACCAGTAGGTTCCAACCGAGCCCATCATCTGATCCATCCCCTCCTTCCTATCCCTGAAATGGAAACCCTATTCCTTCCCCGCTTTGGGAAGAAATCGACGAGGAAGAAAATGAAGAGAGAAAGGGCGACACGAATATCCTGCGTTTGTTTTTATTTTTCCAATTGGAGCGTAATTAAATAAATTACCTACAAAAGCTCCTCCCTATTTATAAATGAGTAAATAGACCGCCGAGTGTACCAACAGACCGGGCCGGACTATTTTAAGTCGCTTCCAAAACCGTGTTCGAAATTAGCTTTCCTAACGGATAAATCGTTATTTGATTAAATTATTATAAAGTTATTTTTTCAGTTAAATGAAAAAAATAATTGGCGAAAATAAAGTACCTGTATATTTATTTTCAAATTTTTCATTGATATTAATTTGTTGAAATGAGATCTAGATTCTTTGAATTTGCTAATTTGTGATTATTTTGTAGTTAATTTCTAATAATTATGATTCTGTGATTATGAGAGGAAAATTTCTAATAACTATGATTATGTGATTATGATATTCTATGTGGCTAGATTGAGAAAACTATATGATTATGTGATTATGATATTCTAGCCCTTTGGTGCGATGGTAAAAGGATGAACCACTTTCTTAAATAATTAGGATTTGATTTTCATGCAACATAAATAAATATTTATGCTGTTTAAACCATTCATAGTGCTAGGTCATTTTTCATGATACATCTGTATTTTCTAAATTTATCTAATGATTAATAGAAAAATCTGATAAGACTGAACCATGAATGAAAGATAAAAATATTTGGGCACTAGACTTTTTCTTTTTCTTATGATTATGATTATCTAAATTTGTTAATTGTTAACTAATAAAGAATTAGCAGCAAACAACTATCACTCAGCCAGGGTATAATAAGAGGAAATACTTTCTCGATCGACAGAGGCATATTTCTTCCTAGTCGACACAGCCGAGTTGCAGAGAGAACCTATCAGAGAAACAAGAAGAGAAGTCTGTGAAGCAACCAAGAGAAGCTTCACTATCATTATAGGAGGAAGACTGGAGAAGAAGAGAAAAGGGGATGGTTGTTGCTCGAGGACCCTCAAAAGGATTAATTGGCATTATCTCGGGAGGACCCACTGATGGTGACTCATATTTGTTGGAGCAATCTAGGTGTCCTAGGTTTTGATGTTTTGGCAAAGATTTAAGTTAGAATTATTGTTTTATTTGATGTATGTTTGTGAGTGTGCATGATATAGGTACAAGAAGGTAAAGTTCAAGTGTGATCTTGGAGGTGTAAATCCAAGGAAGAGTCTTGGCAGTGTAAGTCTGAGTATGACTTGGCAAGTTATGGAAGACCAGACAATAAAGGACTAAGACCGAAGGAAGCTCTTGAAGACAAAGTGTGAAGGATAGGAAGTATCTGAGGGACAGGCTGGTGAAGCAAACCTCTCACAAAGATCCTTCTTCCTCTTTACAATAAGGAGTGAATGAGGAGGAAGAAGGAAAGCAATTGAACACTTGGGCCAA
>JBAMIB010398668.1:0-10177 GCA_037177415.1 Kaempferia rotunda | reverse complement strand
CCACCCCTATCAGACCTTAACCTCTTAATGGTTTTATTGGTTTGATTTTCAGCTTCAGATTTAAAAACCATAAATTTCTCTAAAGCTTCATCTTTTGTTTTCAGCAAATAAACATAACAATAACGAGAGTAGTCATCAATGAAGGTAATGAAATACCTTTTATGGTCTCTCGTTATCATACCGTTAAACTCACAACAATCAGTATGTATTAATTCTAAAATTTCAGAATTTCTATCAACTGATTTGAAGGGTTTACGGGGTTGTTTATATTGCACACAAATTTCACATTTTATCTTATCATTTATGGCATGCTTAGGAATCATGTCAAGATTCATCATCCTTTTTACAGTATGAAAATTAACATGTCCTAATCTATCATGCCACACATCATAAGATTTAATGTTATAAGAGCAACCAATATCACCAGATTTATTTAAATTAGTACTTTCAGCATTGAGTTTAAATAAACCTTCATTAAGGTAATCCTTTCCAATAAAGGTTCATAAATGTAACAATACAACTTTATTACATTTAAAATTCAACTCATAACCCGCATGAACTAATTTTGACCTGCTAATCAAATTCCGTCGGACTGCTGGAACATGATGTACCTCATGTAGTGACAAAACCTTTCCTGAGGTAAACCTTAGGTCAACTTGTCCTATCCTAAACACCCTAGCTGCAGAATGGTTCCCCATGGTTATGGAGGTGCCTTCAATTACCTGATAAGTAAGGAAGGCAGATCAGCACAACAGTGCACATTAGCACCTGTATCAACTAACCACTCATTTAGTTGATGAATCAAATTTAGTTCGGGGTTAAAGGAAACAAACCCGTTGCTGGTGCCAACACTAGCAGTCACAACATTGACTTGTGCCTTGGTGTTGGGCATATTGCCTTGGTTCTTCTTCTTGTCCTTTTGCTCAGGACAGAACTTGGCAAAATGTCCAACTTGTCCGCAAGCCCAACATGACTTAGTTCCATTCTTCTTTTGAATCTTGGGTTTGGGTCTTATGTTGTTCTTCATTTTCTGGTTTTTAACCTTGTTCTTGTCCGAAGAAACTACCACATTAGCCTTTAGAGTAAAATCCATAGGCATCCCTTTGTCATCATCCTTGTGTTGCTTCCGATGTTCTTCCTCAATGTTTAAGGCAATCATTAAATCTTCTAGAGAGATATAACCTCTCTTATGTTTAAGTGTCATGCCAAAATTTTTCCAACTCGGAGGCAACTTCTTGATGATGGACAAGACCTAGAGTTTTTCGAGTAGCGATATATCTCCCTCAGCAAGACCATGAATCAGAACTTAAAATTCATGGGTCTGTTCAACCACAGATTTTCCTTCAACCATCTTGAAGTTCAGAAACTTTGCCACAGTGTACTTCTCTAAAGCAGAATCTTCGGAGTTGTATTTTTTATCCAAAGATATTGAGCAGTACACATTAAATAGTGCGTCTGAGAGTGCAAAAATGATTCTCCCATGACTGAGATAATCCCTTTGTTTAAACCTCTCTAAGGCAACACTACGGGCAGGTTCCTCTTCATCATGTGAAGGAGGATCTGATTCTATAACTGAGAAAAGCCCCAGCATAGTAAGCTAAAACTTTATTTGTTGTTGCCAATGTTTTAAGTTCTACCCGGAAAACCTTTCGGGTTTGGCGCTAGCCTCATTAGACCCTGATGCTCTAAAGTTCATCATATCTATCGATGCACATTAAATTCTCTAAGATTGTTGGAAGTAGTACAACAAAATATGCACCGAAAAAGGCAGGGTAAAAGACAGATGAATTAAGAGTAAAAAAAGAGAAAATGTTATCTGGTTGAAGCGTCGGTGTGCCAACTGTCCTTAGAGAATTTATTGTCGCCCCACGGTGCAGAGGCTCGCCGGCAAAATTCTCCCAAGATCCGACAACCACTTGCGGTGTTAGTAGGTGCATTCCAAGACGAATACCGCCGCACAGATTCAAACCCAGATCGCTAAATTCAATAAGCCTCAGGACACGCAAAAATCAGAGAGCACAAAAACATAAAGAAGAAGAAAGATTTCTTCTATTTAGAAACCTGCATCGACGACCCTTTTATAGATCCGAAGAGGCAGGGGCAGCGTCGCTTCGAGTTGAAGCGTCGCAGCCTAAGAGAAAGGGCCAGCGTCGATTCGCCGCGCTGAGGCATAACGGCTACCCCTAGTGAGGAATAACACTGAAGCCACCCAAACCGGGCCGCTTGCGAGTGCGAAGCTCATGGGCTAGGGATTTGCACCCCCCTTGCGCGTGATAACCGCTGCGTCACGCCCGATTTGTGGATTTCTTACTCAGTCCCCCTCGAAACCACCTGTTTGGGCTCGACCCGCGCATGCGTGTAGGTCCCCTTAACATTTCTAAGCAAGGCAAGAAGGACTTCATATATAAGGCCTTCCAACTCTTTTAGCTTACCAATGTGGGATTAAACACACACACATATTGTCAAAATCAAAAGAAATTGTTTGAATTTTTTAACAAAAATCAACAGAAACATAAGTGGTCTTTTTCATTTTTTTAAAAATAATCATATGAACCAATCTGTAGCATCAAGCTATTAAAAGTGCATTGAACTATTTCTTCAATATTTAACTATGCTTGGTGAGAATGGGAGCTTTGGCGTAATAGTAAAATTGCTGCCATATGACCTCGAACTCACAGTTTGAGCCATAGAAATAGTATCTTAAAATACAAGGTACTTGCATATATGGTCCGACCCTTCCTCGGGACCTGCATTAGCGAGAGTTTTGTGTATCGAGCTGACTTTTTTTTTTATTTTTATAATGCTTCGTGATTGTAAAGTTTACAAATAGTATATTATGTGAAAAATCAATGCTTAAGTATATTTGTTGCAAAATCTATCATGACAGTCCGAGTGAATATTTGTAGATAACAAAGTATGTTCCTTGTGGTCTGACCTTTCCAAGTAATGTGCAAATAGGAGTTTTGTTGCAGTTGGAGTGGAACCTAGTGTCATGGGAGTTGGTCCTGTCGTTGCAATCCCCGCTGCAGTGGAGGCTGCTGGTCTTCAGCTCAATGACATTGATCTCTTCGAAATCAATGAGGTAGTTCTATAAATCCCACTCTTTCTGTTATAAATTCCACGAGGAGAATGCAAACACATACAATTTAGTTCTTTTCTTCAGGCTTTTGCTTCCCAGTATGTATATTGTTGCAAAAAACTAGGCTTAGACCCCGAGAAAGTAAACGTCAATGGGGGAGCTATGGCTCTTGGACATCCTTTAGGTGCTACAGGTATTTGCATAAGCCTTTGTTACCTTTCAATTGTTTTCTCATGATCGCTGTTACTTCAACAATGAGCTACTTATGGTAACTGAGTCTTGTACACCCTATTTGGAAAGGGATGGAATTGAATTCCTTTCCATCCTTTGGAATTCAATTCCACACAAATTTATCAAAGTAAATCAAACATGTTTAGGTTTGATTTGTAAATGGAATTCACTTATAAGTTAAAATGACCTCTTTAGCCATCTTCCATATTCTCCCGTGCATTCACTTAAGTTTTACTGAAGAAAGATAAAATAGTAAAAATATAAGAATTCAATTCAATTCAATTCAATTCAATTCAATTCAATTCAATTCTGATAGATTCCAAATCAAGAAATTTAATTCAATTATTTACTAACTTATTTCAAATCAAGTAATTCAATTTAATTTATGTTGAAATTTAATTTTGGATGAAATTCAATTTTATTCGATTACTTAAAAACTTACTTTTCAAACGGAGAGAATAATTTCAGATGAAATCAAGTTTATGTTGTATGCAGAATTAATTGGTACATTTAGACAAAACCATCCACATAATTTAAACGTTCAGATATCATGATTTCTTATATGTTGTCCTTGTCAAATTTTGGATATGAGAAATCCAAAGTGTTTGATTCCTTTACCTTTTTGTAAGGTGCCCGTAGTGTAAGTACTCTTTTGTATGAAATGAAGCGACGTGGCAGCCGGTTTGGGGTCATTTCGATGTGCATAGGTGACATTCTCACACATTGTCCATTCTCTTGTGGTTTGTGTTAAACAATCTAATTGTGTTAATTGATAATGTTGTAGGTTCTGGTATGGGAGCTGCTGCTGTGTTTGAGCGTGGTTATGATTAAATTTGGTCAATTAATTTAAGCATAGATTGCTTTCGACATGATAATTGTGGCACTTTGATATCTTGTTTGCTTATTTCATCTTACTTTTTCATTCAAGATTCTGGACTTGTACTGGATAGAAGGGAGATTAGGATGGGTGACAGGTTTGGAATGATAAGCAATCCTACCATTTGAGACATTAATAATTAAATTTCAAATTGTGTTTCATGACAATCTTCTATACAAAACCACCTCAATTTTCAAGTGTATTTTGTTTACAAGTTGAGAGAGATCATCTATGTGGTGGCATATATACACCACTTGATGTGTTGTAATTCTTTGAGTGCATGTAGTTTATATTAAAGTTAACCACCTTAGTGAATATTACTATAATGTAATCAAGAGCATCGGTAATTGAGAAAACAAACATAAGTCTTATTTAAAGATGAAGATGGAGAGAACTTGCCGTGGAGGGTACCTTGATACTTATTGTGATAGAATAAAAAGAATCAATTTGAGAACTATTTTTAAAAGGATTCCACTATTATATTTAACTTATGGTCACTCATCCAATTAGTTGAGAAATAGCCTTGTACTTATCAGGAGCAATAAATGCTTTATCAATTATTTCTTTTCCCCATAAAACCAATGTATGCTAATAATCCCAAGTTTAAGCATTAAAGGCAATTGCCTATAAGGGATCCTATAGAAACTAGGAAATATATCAAATAAGTTTTTTACTAGTCATGTCCAATGTAGGTTCTTTAATTCTCATCAATGCTTGTCTAAACATTCCTATGTCCATATGTGTTAGATCATTTGATGCTTATGAAACATGTGCTCACTAGTATAATGTGAGGAGATTATCCTTGTCTCAAGTGGCATTATAACTACGGATGATTCTAGTAATGTTGCCTCACACTTTATACTCATCTTGTATAGTGCTGAATAACAAACATTCCTAAGATTTTGCTTAATAAATTCTTGCTAAATAGTTAACTTGGTTAATACAAAATAAGCACAATGAATAACATTAGTCGGATCACCCTAAAATTAGTCATTAGCTTTAAGGAATTTCAATGAAACTCTCAAGAAAGCAAAGAAAGATTACAATGGAGCATAGAATTTGCTTGCAATATAATGAGAATTGTTGAAGTCCTTTACAAGCTTTCTTCAAGTGCTGTTGAGAGTTGCCCTACTGTGGCGTCAACAAATCTAATCGTTGCTTATTTTATCAAATGGATCTTTCCACATTGTCTCCTGTAGTATTAGTTGACTAGAATATTCATTATTCACTAGTCGACTCAACCAATGATCCCTTCGGGTAACCAATCTACAGGACCAAACCAGGAGTTGTATCAAATCACAACCTCTCCATTTGGGGTTCAAGGTTTAACCGATCAACTAGCAGTCAATAGGACCACAAACAAAACCCTTTTATTATATTATCATAACCATAAGTCCATAATTCAACATCAATCAACTAGAGTTCACCTCTAATTGATTGCAACATTGATGAGGACCAATTCTATTGTCAAATCTGTCAATGTTGAGATCTACTCTCACCCAGATACACTTGCTCTCAACACTCAACTCACAAGTGTTAACCTATGCTTTGAAGTGAAGTCATCTCCCAACAGGTCATATGTTCCTTAGATGCCCTTGAAAACTTAACTCCTCATGCCATTCTTCATGCCTTTTGCCTATGCAGTCTACTTCCTCATCTCAATTACTTAGATCTTTATGAACCTCGATCAATTGAGTCATCAACAAACCTTCACTTCTCTAAGACATCACCATGTGTATTTCTCTAAGTCCTATGTAATTCAAATACAAGTATACTCTTAACTTAAACTCTTTACTCAAACATCAAAAAATCATGATCAATCCTGATCACAAAATGTCATTGCACCAACTCTTCCATTGTGATGCTCTTTGTCCCACAACTACTCATATGTCTAACATCATCCTTCTCGGAAGTCTAATAGACCTCGGGCCACTAAGCTAACCAACTAGGTCATGCCAAGTCATACTCCACAAGTACCACCTTAGTGTTTCTCCACATATGACCCCTTAGATGCTCCATGCAACCTTCTTCGAATCTCATTGGACCTCTAAGTCATTAACAATGTTGATTTAACAATGTTAAGTCATCATCCACACTCAAATTTGTTGAGTTACGAGCTTCACAAGCTGCATAATCTAACATGAATATCAACCACAAATGAAAGGAACTTAAATCTTTTGCACGAACAGCAAAACTAAGGTCAAACTTAACCACTTAGGAAATGATTGTACTAACATTATCATCATAAGAATTTGAAATAAAATTCCAATTCACACTATAAATATAGTAGCACTCTATTAAATTTACAATAAACTCTAATGGCAACGACAAATGGTACATTTCTATAGTTAATGCTACAATTCTTGTACCATTTCCAACATATAAGTCAATCTCTCTAGAAGAAAGTCATGTTGTCACCTCTCTATCCCCTACACAAAACAGCAAATATAAGCACCATATCCAATATTCAATATCCAATACCCAATACCATGATGATTAAGGTCAAAAGATTTACAAATACCTAAAGTTGAAGCTTTTGAAGTTTTCTTTTTTGCCTCTCTAAGAAACCATTTACAATTGCATTTTAATGACTCAACTTCTTTCATCCTTCTTGGTTTTTCTATGTCTTTGATTTATACCTTTTTCAAATGTTGCTAGAAGGTCAATAAATGATTTTTTAAAATCTTTTTCTTGGACTCCACTTACGTTTCCTTTAGTAGCATCATCCACCAAACAAGCATCATCTTTTGACATCCTCTAAATCTCAAGTTTGGCTAGAAAGATTCTAATAATTCTCTTTTGAACGCCCCAATTAACTAAAAATGACTCAAGTTGGCTACTCGAGAAGATGTAGTCATTGAGAGACTGTTTGGGTAGTCAACTATAAATCTTGTCCAATCGACTTTCCATTCGTTAGTTTGGTGTTTCTTAAATATAAATACTCTCTCCTTGAATCTTTACGTTCAATTGACACAAGAGTTAACTTAAATGAGATTCTATTCTATTCTATTCTATTCTATTCTATCTACTTGGAGATGCTTACTACAACCTAGGACCTATTGTCCCTTAGTTAGATTTGACTTCTTATAAGCCACTAGGTAATGTAATCCTTACCTAGCTACTATATACATCATCTTCAATAAAGATGCCAAAAAGTGAGAATCCAAAGATTACATTCCCTTGTAATCTCTCATGCATATCTCACATATTTTAATGCTCAATTAAGTCATGGATTATTCATTGCATATAGTTCATTCTCAGTAATGTTAATCTCAAGTCTAGACAAATCAAGAGGTGTTGATGATGTATAGGCATCTACTTCAATCAAATTCATGTCATGAATATCCGAGGTGATGCTTTTAGCAACACATACCAATTTGATTCATCATTGTCCCTAGAATAGAATATTTGCTTTACTTGTGATGCTAAAATGAAAGGATAACTTTCAAAAGTTCTTAGTCTTAGTGTAAGTTGACCGGTGTAATTCCATTTTAATACCACACCTAAAGGCAGACACATTGAAAGAATAGTAGTCTAGTAAAACAATATCTCGTATAATCCCATAGTATGATGGTCTTCCTACTGTATGCGAATAATCAATAACATTAGATTAACAAATATCGGTTTCAATTGAAACACTACTATCTTGGGTTGACCTTCTAACATCAATTGTGTGGAACCAATATCAATTTATAATATAGATTGTATAAGATATAACATTCTTTCTTGAGCTATGTGTTGGCGATTGAATTCAACTTGAAAAGTTATCAGGAACATGTTTTGATAATAACCATTGAGCAAATGTTTCCATATGTCACCTTTATAACAACGTTTCATTCCTTATGAAACGACAATCTACTTGTTTGAGCTCCTCAATGTGTATCTTATTTAAATCATTAATGGAAGATTGTTAGAATATACGAATAATGTAATAGACAAAGATGATCTAATAGGGTTTGCAATTGACTATACTCACTGTAAGGATCAACTTCTATAGTATTGAACAACATATATCGATGTGTGGCTTACAACACATGATGCTCTAAAATATGTTCTTTTCATTGAGAAATTGGGTAACCTTTCACTAATTCATTTTCCAAATCATCATTCTGATTAGAACGGACACCAATACTAGCAGTTTTTTTAATATAAGCACTACAAAATCACATTTATTCTTCTGTGAGGTAACACCCAGCTATGTTATATGATTGTATATAATGTGAGAGAGGAGGGGGATCACATTTTAATCTTTTCTTTTCAATTTTCAAAAACTCGTCAAAAAACACAATGGAAAATAAGTTTGCTTTTGATTTTACTTGATTCGAAGCATTCGATGACTTCTATTCCAAGACCCACAATCCCTTGAACTATATCAATTGGGAAATCAACTAAAATCTCTTCTAAAAAAATCTTCGGACAGAGAAGCTAAATAATCAAATGAGGAAAGTGTAACACTCTACATTTTCCCATGCAATTACAATAATAATTGAAAATAAACATAAATTTTACCGACACTTGTAGTAGTTGAAGATCGTAGCTCGAGATCGATGTCACTTTGATTGTAGTAGTTTGGCGTAGCAAAGTCATAGTGGAGTGGAAGTAGAGAGACGACACAATAGAATGATTGAAGATGAAGTCATGTTCATTGTTCTGGCTACCCCCTCCTTTTAATGGGTAGGAGGCGCCTAGGTTCATTCAGGTTGCCTTAGATGAAACTCATATACTCCGTGGATATCGACTTCTATCCACTCCAAGGTGACTCCAGTAGATTTGAGGTGCCTCTAATGTGCCGACTCGGGGCACCTCTATACAACTGAGGTGCCACCACTGCTGAAACTTGATCCTCGAAGTTTATCTCTTCTGGGGAGCCTCCCTCCATCCAGGGCGCCTCCAACGCTTCAATCAAGATGCCTCTAGCTAAGGCGCCTCTAGCACTGTTCATACAAACTTTATTTTTACTCAAACTCTTGTAAAATATGTTAGTCCAATATACCAAAAACACTTGCAAAACAAAGTTAGCATACAATAAAATTATAAATTAGATGATGTCTAACATGACTAAGATCTAGTCTTGGTCTCAACTTAGATTTTCAAAATGGATCTAAGTTAGACTAGAGCTTATTGTCCTACTAGGACTTATCTTCACTATATTTCTCTCAAGTTATTTACCTAACCTTAGCTGTCAAATATCTAGTCCTCCATACCTATTTGGACTTTCTTTGATCTTGCTTAGTGTCTAATCAACCTGATCAACTAAGACTTTCCTGCAACACCAAGTTAGTATAATAAATATAAAATAATAAAGTAGTGTTAGTAGTATTCAAGATTCACTGGTCTGGCCGATCAAAAATCATTTGATCACACATGCTTTGAGTTCTCTCTTCCAAAACATCTTATTACTTATGGTTATCTCCCCCTACGAAATTCCATTGTCTAGCTTCATTTACTAGGACTTTTCATTGTCTAACTTCACTCATTAGAACTTTCACTAACTTGCTTGACTTACTAGGTCCTAACTTTCCTTACTAGTGTTAAAGCCCTAGAGCCAATCATGTGATGATTGTTGTATGGAATCGTTGTATCATATATATATATATATATATATATATATTGTTATATTTAAAGGCATTTCTCTTTGGCTATTATACTTACTTGTAATGATGCCAAATGACTAAGTATAATAATGTCCTTGAGTAGTAGGTTCTTATCTATATCAATCGATAGTGAGATGATATAGAGAACACCACTCTTAATCATTCCTAGTCAAGTATTAACATTCAGGGACAATGTTAATGATGTGAGACTAGCATGTAGGTCAACTCGATGACTTGATCTCACAAGTTATGGATATGCGATATCAAGTTGACACATGTGTATGCATTGGAGAATGTATACTGAATGACCCGCCATGAAAAAGTATCATGGATCGTTATATGAGTGTCATATACTTTCTCATGTGACTATTAGTATGACTATTAGTCCTTGGACCT